>JAIFAC010000313.1:0-126106 GCA_026545765.1 Plantago major | reverse complement strand
CCTCGAACTCTTTGAAAAATGGGATAACATCCTCATTAGCCATCCCATAATACTTAGGCATGGCATGGAAGTGATGAGACCTTATCTCCATGTTCCTAGCCTCGTTAGAAACTGAGTGATCCCCGACCTTAATTTCAAAGGTGTATATAGTTCCCATAAGTAATCACGGGGTCTCAACGGCATCATCGACTCACGGGAGTATTCGTTAGCGTCACCCATTTCAACAGCTGACTAAGTTACATCTTGAAAGGCGATGGTATGTCTGTCGATCTCGGTACTAGACTTTGCAAAGGTGTTCCTTGCGATCTTGTCAGGGCATAAACTTCTGAGTTCTTCCACAAAATCAAAAACCTCGAAAAAATCTTAGTTTACATTAGTGTAGAAATCGGGTAAGTAAAACAAAAACAAGTAAAATATTACACCCACACGCTCTGAGGAATTAATTCCCGGCGGTGAAATTTGATGAGCTCAAATTATACTCTAAAACAATTAGAGAATAAGCTGTAGTTGTAGACTAAAGCTAACAAGTGATCGATCTCAAAGGAATTAATTAAGCTATGTAGCGGTGAGTAAGATACTTACAGTAACAATTTGATTGATGGGTTGTTTATACTTCTAACTAGTTCAACTAAAGCTAAGATAACGATTAACAATGAGAGAAAGATGAATCTGATAGCAAGATCGATTGTGCTAATTGAATTAGGGATAGCACTCATATTTGTCTGCCTGAGTCGTTATCGGAAAATCAATCAATTCGATTCAACCAATTGTTATTAGAAGATATTATCTTTGGAGAAATGGTGAGTCGTCGATTCACGATCCTTAAACATAAACAAGTTAGAGAATTTAATACGGACTTATCGAATTGAAGGTTTTCTGAAGATTTAATCTGAGACTAACCTATATGGGTGCTTTGATAAACCAGAAACGAATATGCATAATCTTCACATACTCTTGTATTCAAAGATGTTTAGCTAATCATAATTGATGATTGCATACAAGGATTCATGGTAATAATCATATGAAACATAGATGAAAAGAATTGTAAAGAACAAGCAATTGAGAAATCAATACCAATAATCACGATGAATCAAATCAATGAATAACCAAGCTCGAAGATGTCTCAATGTCAATGTATTGCTCTTGGAGCTTTTCTCAAAACTAGGTTAAAAAGTATGAATTTAAAGGAATCAAAATCTAATCTAATAAAATTAAAATTAATTACTGCTCTCCATGGCGGAAGAAATAACTTCGCCATGGCGAAACCTTATATCGCTTGTATATCCATTTCGCATAATCTACGCTTGGCCAGACCAATTCCTTTGCATGAGTCTTCTTTAATCTCAAAATATGATCACTTCGTAAAATCTCACCTTGAATGGTGATTTCCTCGCGCGGCCCATCTTGGAAAATTCTTTGCCGGGGCTCGTAAAATCTCTACTTGGCGAAACCATTTTCTTTCGACTTGTCTTCAAGCGGCTCAAAAGACACATATTTCTACAAAAACACAAACGAAACACTAGAGCGTAAAAACGAACTAAAAAGACTACAAAACTAAAGACAAAGACTCAGAAAGACCGTTAAAAAGGACCAAATGAGACGTTAGAATATTGTCTCATCAGTTATCCCAGACGTAAGACTTGCATGGTGTAAAATTCCTCTTGTCCTGCAAAGACATGTTAGAAGCAAAGGTACTGTTGCGAAAATTCACAATATCGACAAACCAAGGTTCCTCCCCAATTGCAAAAAGATGCTCATCAGGGATGGGAGCAGAAGGACTAATTATAGAAGGGTCAAGTCGGGATAAATGGTCAGCCACCAAATTATCTTTACCACACTTGTCAACTATCTCAACATCGAACTCCTGTAACATCAGGACCCATCTAATCAACCTAGACATGGAATCACTCTTAGCCATTAAGTGGTGAATAGCAGCATGATCAGTGTGCACTACAACCTTAAATCCTTTCAAATAGGATCTGAATTTATCGAGGCAAAAATCTACGCTAGGAATTCTTTTTCGGTGGTAGTGTAGTTCACTTGGGCCTCATTCAAGGTTTTGCTAGCGTAGTAAATGACATGGAAATGCTTATCAACTCTCTGACCTAGAACAACGCCTATAGAAAAATTGGAGGCATCACACATGATCTCAAAAGGAATCGACCAGTCAGGGGCCTTGACAATAGGGGCGGAGACGAGCTTTTGTTTGAGCAGATTGAAGGCTTCTAAACATTTTTCATCAAAAACAGAAAGCACTTCTTTGCTTAGAAGGTTGCTAAGGAACTTAGCAGTTTTTGAAAAATCCTGGATAAATCTCCAATGAAACCCCACATCAAAAAAGATTGAAGTTCCTTAACAGTAGTAGGGGGTGGAAGTTTCATAATAACATCAAGCTTTGCCTTATCAACCTCTATGCCACGTTTCGAAACAACATGCCCCAGAACTATCCCCTCCATGACCATAAAATTACTCTTTTCCCAACTATGGATGAGATTACATTCTGTCGACGTTTAAGTACAAGTTCGGTTTAAGCAATCAGAACAAGAGTTCCCAAAGTGAAAAGTCATCCATGAATACCTCTATAAAGTCTGTACCATATGCAGGAAAGTGAAAGCATACATGCTGGAAGGTGATTGGGGCGTTGCACAAAGGCATCGAGGCGGTATCACGAAGGTCCCATCTGAGCGGTGAAAGTAGTCTTCCTGGTCCTCTGAACCATAGAAATCTGGTAAAAACGAAAGACCATCAAGGAAACAATAGAAATCTAAGCCTACTTGATCTATCAAACATCTCATCGATAAAGGGTAAGGGAAAATGATCTTTCCTAGTGGCTGCATTAAGTCTCCTATAGTCTATGCACATACGCCACCCAGTAGTTTTCCTCATAGGAACCAACTCCCCCTTATCGTTCTTTTCTCATCACCCAGGTTTATTAGGCACCACATGGGGGACTCACCCACTTGTCGACTATTGGGTAGATCAAGTCATGTTCTAGGAGTTTAAGAATTTCTTTCTTCACGACTTCCTGAAGGACGGGATTGAGTCTACGTTGCGATTGTCTTACGGGTTTTGAGCCTTCTTCTAGAGATATGCTATGGGTACATCCAGTGGCACTAATTCCCTTAATGTCACCTATACTCCATCCTATGGCTGCAGAATTTCTCTGCAGAACAGCAATATACTGGGTTTCCTCTTCCTCTTTCAGGCTAGAGGATACTATCACAGGCTTGGTCTCGTTCTCTCCTAAGAAGGTGTATTTAAGGTGGGATGGGAGTTCCTTAAGCTCAGGTTTGGGTGGTTCTATCATATCCCCTTTCCCAGCTCCTATAGAGACATCTACAGATTCCCCTTCGAAAATTTTCTCAGCACAATCAAGAGAACAGACTATCTCACAGGTTTCCTCTCCTAACAGATTATCATCAGGGTAAAGAGTAAGAGCAAAATCAAGCTTATCAGTGGTAAGATGGTGAAGATAGGTAGAATCTATAACATTATCAACATCATCAACAAATTCGATTTCTACCTCAGCAATAGCGTTACATTCTTCTACAAAATAAGCATTAGATTTACCTCGTGATGGTGTCAAATCCTTGCTGATTTTCTCACCTCCGATTTCCATGGCTATCTTTCCCTCTGCTACATCCAGTTGCATCTTCACGGTCTTCATAAACAGCCTCCCCAAAAGTATCACATGTCCCTTGTGCTCGTGCTGACTTTTGTAGGGGCCAGTACCAGAAAATCGACCAGTACTAAGAAAGTGTCAACCTTGATCAAGGCATCCTCTATTATCCCCAAGGTCACTCAAAGTTACATTGGCTGAATTGTCATGTTCACGGTTTAGCTCCCCAGTCGACTCCTTGTCTGGCGTGGGTCATCGAGTTGATGTTGGCACGAAGATCCAACATCCCTTTGGCGACTTTATCATTTCCATCTGGATGTCGATCATGAAGCTTCCGGTCTTTTTGCTTTCTTGGCGATCGACCACGAATTGGCGGTTTACGGTAAATCGACTTCTCATTCGCGAATACTTCCTTTTCTTGGCATTCGGATCCTTAAAGAACTTGGCGTAAGCTCATGGTACATTATCTATCAACTCCAAAATGCCATGATTGACATTGACCTTCATGACATAGCAAGAATGGCATTGAACTTCTTTATTATCCTTGACTTCTTTACCCTCCACAGGTATGGCGAATTCCATTGGTTGGTGGTCCGGTGCTCGAAAAGGTTTTGTTGTCTTGTATAGCTGCGAGTGCCTCTATGCTTGTCCTTTTGGTTATTACTCGCTCTTCCCTCTCGTCCACCTGTTCACCTGAAAAATCAACAGAACTATCCATAAGTTCAATTTCTCGTTTTTGTATTACCTTTCCACTCGCGGTGATTAGTAGGCATACCTTCACTGCTTGAATCGGTCTTCTTCATCAAGGTGTGCATTCCATTCCATGATTAGCTCTGCTAAAACATATATCCTATTGCTCATCCGCTCATGCTCGCCGTAAGTTTGTGCCTGCCTTTCATTAAAGCTCTCACAGAGAGCAGCCATTGATTCTACGTGAATGTCAACTTACGGTTCCGAGACTTGCTTGGTTACGGACCTCTTGACGATTACGGTCTCATGCCTTCGGGCTGACTCCCTAATGAGCTTGTTTATCTCCTCATCCTCAGCATCCTTAGACTGAGTTTCCTGCTCCTTGGGCTTCCGGTACTCTCTTTTTGTCATCACATTGTTAGCCATTACAGAGAAAAGCTCTTTATTTCATTTGGTGTCTTTCGGCTATTCCTTACTCGACATATCAACGGATGTCTGGCTAATGTTATCCAACCCTTCATAAAAGTACATGGAGGTCTCATATTCAGAAAATCCATGATGTGGACATCCCCTTAAAAGATCAGAAAATCATCCCATGCTTGGTCAAACCTTTCGTCACGACCTTGCTCAAACTCAGAGATTTTCTGCCTCAATTCCAGAGTTAGAGAGTGCGGAAAAATCTTCTATAAGCGGTGATTACCTCGCCCTAAGTCTTCAGCGAACCAGAAGGTAAACTCAGTAGCCATTCTTTGGTGCCATCGTCTTCTCCTCGCTCATCTTGTGCTCTAGTAGATTCCGGACAACATGGGTGATGCTTTTTATAAGCCCCACGACATCCTCCCCAGGCCATCTAGAAAATTGTGGCAACGAATAGAGCCATTCGTCCTCAAGCTCGTAAGCTCGGGATACATCATCCAACAATATAGTGGGCCCTCTTCCCCCCGGAGAGGGAGTGTAATCAATGTATTTTGACATCCTAAAATCTGAGGACAAAAATAAAAACTCAACCAAAGCTTAGTTTCTGTTAGTCCAGGAAACGCAAAACACAGGTAGTTCTAGCAAACAAACACAATTATCAACTAAAAAACACCATAGTAGGAGTTAACTCCCCGGCAGCGGTGCCAAATTTGATGTGCTCAAATTAGTACTTGATAAAATTCAAAGTTGCTGAGGGGTAAAACCTCGAACACTAACTAACTAAACTATTACAAGCAACCTAGTCTAAGGCCCGCCTCTGACTTAAAGTCCGGCGTAGTACGGTCCGAGCTTGAGTACAGAAAGGACTAAGTGGGCGGGTGTTAGAATGGGTTATCCGGATTGCTATGTCGATTCGGTGAGACTTACTCGAGAGTTGGAAGCTCTCAATGTAATAGTTATGAGGGATTATGATAACACTTGGGAATTGACTTAGGGATTCCACTTCCTTTAAGGTCTTGGACCTTGTGCTATATTTATAGTTATCGTACCTTATGAGGTCGCCCATAAGATGATGCCAAGTGTACGCTTCAGATTTGGACACCAATGCTACCTTTGGCCCATGGCCCATTAGTGAACAGTAACCCCATACTAATCAATGGGCTTGGGAGGGTAGTTTGGACCTTTTTCCTCTGAGAATACTGTTCCGCCCGTTGGGTCCGTGTCAGTCCCTCGGACAGATCTGTCTGCTTGGTTGATCTGCCGTTGGGTAACTCTGGATGTCCGAGCGAAGAGTCTCACGGAAGTATCTCAGTGGTTTTGTTATATACGTTTTGGTCTTAATGTGATGGTGGCGTCCGAGATTCTCTCGTCCGGTCCATTTGGCATCTCTGTACTGATGTAGCCAGGTTTAGAAGTCCCTTCTCCAGCTAGCTCGGACTTCTTTGTGAGGGCACGATGACTTTAAGCGTCTTGGTTGATTCACTTTGGCGGACCATGTGAGGTCGGACCGATCTTGAATTAGTTATTTAAGCCGTGATGCACTTTAGGACCGCTCTGGGCGCCCTTAGCGGATTGGACACATGTCGTAACAACATATGTCCCCTAGTTTCCAAGTATCTTAGTAGAAGATGGTTGGTAACTATGAAAAGAACAAGTGTGTTGTGGGCGTATCGAGATCGTTAAGCGAAAAAGGAAAAAATCCTTTTGTTGAGATCCGTCATCCGTGTTCTTAGGAATTGATATATCTCTCTCCCCCCCTTCTACGATCAGGGTTATGTAATGGCTCGATTTGTAAATGAAAAAATATTTATCCGAGATATATAGATCCGAATGCGGTTAGGATATGGCGTAGCCCTACGTGGAAGAGTGTATGGGAAGTTATCCGTTGGACGAATGTTGTTGGTCCTCTGGGCATGGTCCGTAAATCAAAGAGGCCCGATAGGTTGTCCGTCCATTACACGGGAAGATCCCGTAAAGTGGCGCGACCGTCGGATCGGAGCGACATCAGCAGTGCAGGTTCTAAGCGATTGATGTGACGTCTGTCGAGCATTAAATGTGAGTCTTGTGACCATCCACTCGTGAAGCGGCACAACCCTTGGATTGGAGAGGATCAATGGCTGGGATTCAAAACCAAGTGGTGTGACTCTTGGCTTTCCCCAAATTGCCCTTATAAATAGTCACCTCATGAGTCACTTTCACACTTTTAGCAACATCGAAACTCAGAGCAATCACAAAGCAGTCCGAGCAATTGAAGACCCATCCGAGCAAGTAAAACTCGCAGAATTCTGAAATTTCTTCTTCGAATCCGTACCCTCGGAGAAGCAGCAAGGCTCAGTCGTCCGTTCAAATTTGTCCAGTTAACTTTGTCAAGTAAGTACGTCTTCACTCCTCCTAAGTTCTCTCCTTTTCGTGATATGCTTACTACCTGCTCGTATGTTTTTGCCCTGCTCGAATATAAAATTATCGAGTTCGTATTTGTCGATGTTGCGAGTGATAGGCTTTAGCAGCGTTCTTAGTTGAGCCAATTCTCCTTTGTACTGTTGCGTGCCAATTTTATTGCCAGTATCCTGTTGATTCATCTCGTGTGTCATGCCCACTGTAACCAAAATTTGATTATGCATGCTTATTGGGTAATGTGTTGGTTCCAATTGGCACACAGTCTTCCAAATTGGCCCGCTTAAGCGTCTTGGGAAGGGTGAGCGATAGTGCGATGTACGTTCGATTTGAGTTAGTGCCACTAGTGCCGAGACTAGACTTCATGTAGAAAAACCTGGATAAGTAGAACTTCGTAGGCTTTCTTTGACTTAAGAATATACCTAAACGAACTCTCGGACAATCACCACTATCATTTCTGACTCGTTTCATACGCCTAGGATGTCGGGGCGATAGTCGAACCGACCACGAGCACCGGCTACAATGATCACGATGAACTTAGGAATTTGGGTCCGTGGATTTGACCTTGTCCGTGGGAGATTTCTGGTTGTGGACCTTGGGTCGTCGGGGACTACGATCTTTGGGCAAGGAGTCAGGTCTGGCGGAAGCACGAGCCGGCGTTGCGGTGTCGGTGATCTTGCTAGGACTAGGTCGTTAGTCGATCTCGGACTATAGGTGGTGTTGGGACGTCAGGGATCGAGCAGGCGCATGTGGAAGCGGGAAAGCGGCAATGATCGGGAGGTTGATGAAGTTGAGATGTTCGAGGCTGGGGTGGAAGTCCGTGTTATAGCGGAAACAGACCTGTCCAACCCAAGCACGTCTGGGAGACCCGAAGGTGTCGATGAGGAGGAGGAAGATGGTGAGGAAGAGGAAGGCGAGGAGGAGGAGGAAGGAGAAGAAGGATCTCCCGCTTCGTCCCCTAAACGCCTTTGGTCGGCGGATTGTATTACATCCTGCTGTGCCCGTTCAATCCAGCCTTCCATTAGTTGAGGGCGTGGGCGAAAATTGCGAATCAAGTTCCCGTCATCGTCATTGTTGTGATAGCGGACGAATTTGAAGAACTAAATCTTGGCGGACTTGTTAGTACATGCCCATCGAGGTTAAGCGGAGGATATTCGAATGGGCGAAGTGGGAGATCCCCGATTCCGTAGAAATCATGGTTCCAGAGCTCGTACACGCCTTTTACAATCCGCCCGCCGGGTATATGTGTGTGCACGAGGTAGCTTTTGCTTGTGGGTGGAAGATCCCCATTGCAGCAGGCGAAGCATATTACGAACCACATTGGGATTGGTCAAGTCGAGTTATCCCAAAGTCCTTGGGTAACCTTATACGCTTCATCGTTTTGTAAGAAGAAAAGCTGACCATTAAATTTTGAGAACTTAAGGCAGCTCTTTAATGTTTCGTTCGATCAGGAATCCCTCTTCTATACTTTTGTGAATAAAACCTATAACTTCATTTGGACTCCATTTCGTCGTTGGGATCGAAGTGGTGGGATAAATACGTTTTAAATGCGAATGGATCTGAAACACAGGGTGTCAGAGGCAGTAGGAACAATGGGGGCCCAACAAAGTTCCTAAGGAGAGCATCCGGATTGGCGCCCCCTTGAAGAATGTGGCTCCGTGGGTGGCGATCCACAAAAGCATAACCCACCTACTTATCCATTCCACGGATTGATCATCGACCACTTCCCTATCATGCGGACTATGAGCTTGATGGAGGTTGGAGGGAAGGCGGACTTTAGTAAGGATTTTTGACTTGAAACTTTGTGCTCTTTCTTCTTGAGATCATGTTTTTGATTATGTATTTCCAATTACGATAATCCTTCTTTAACATATCTCAGCGCCTTTGTTTTATTATGCGACTCACTTGTTCGACTACATCATGTCACGCTCGTGAAAAGAAAAGGTTGCGAGAGGGGGCAAGTCTTGGAAGTCGCTTTTGGTCGGAGGACGAATCATCAACACTTCATGGTCTTCCTATGCCGGATCGAAGAATGCCAGTGTTTTCAGCGGAGGAAGAAAAGCGGAACAAAGTGGAGAGGATTCTGAGCCTTGGCGGTGCAAGCGAGGCAAAGCCCGCCACTGGGCGCCACTTCTTCAAAGTCCTAGGCTTCCACTGCTCCAGCACCACAGCGGGAGGTGTTGATGCAGGACGCTATTACCTCGGGGCCTTGAGGGAGCAACCTCGAGGCACCCCGACAAAGAGGCGACAATTGTCCATTGTCTTGCACAGTGACAATTGCTCTCGATAAGAATGCGAACTTGCGGACTCCTGAGGTTGAATTGAGTCTTGGATGGGCTATACCGGTGGTAATTAATCTTTCCATGGTCTCCTTGGCTTGTTCTTAGTATAATAGAAATGTAACTTATATCCTTGCGGATCTCTCCTAGTTCGGATGTTTAAATCGGGGCCATGCAATGGAAGGCCGTGAGCGCTACTATTGAGGAGGACACAGTTGTGGCCACATCCATGAGATGAGCGGAGAAGGTGAAGCGATTGGAATCACGGTGAAAGAGCAAGAAGTGAAGTTGATAAAGGGCTGAGGTGGGAAGAAATCAAAGCGGACCTCATTGGCGGAGAACTTTTCGACAAGTCGATGAAAACTTTGGATTCAAGGATATCTTGCTCGGAGGCCTCAATATGCCCGTCTTGAGTGGTCGTGACTTCATGGAGTCTTACTCCTTGAGTTCTTAATGACGGACTAATATGATGCCTCCCACTGGATGGGTCCGTGTCAGCTATCGGGCGACTTGATCGAGGACTACTTCCACCGGACTTATTGGAAGGCGGAAGGTTAATCCCTTGCGGATGCTAATGGTGTGGAGGTCCACGACAATGTCTCGGATGAGCAGTTGGCGGCGTGTGAGTTTGCGGAACTAATCAGGGAGGTGAGATCGAGATTCAAGCGGCGGGACCTTCCTCGAGGTGGGTCCGGATGCCCTCCGAAAGGTATGCTTTGTACCTTTCGATAATTACCGGGCTTTCCTAAAGAAGTGGTTCTTCCTGCCTTCCCGGGTCGTTGGCCTTCCCGCGGATTTCAACTTGTTCAATCTTGTTGAATCCCTTACTGTGCAAGTCGTCTCCAACACGCCCCCTGTCGATCCGCCCCAAGCTGGTGAAGCTGGTCCGAGCCAAGCCGGACCTCAGTGAGAAGTTCGGGGTATGCCCCGTTGAAATTCTGTACTTGCTGAATTTTTCTGTTGGATTTGTATCTTTTGATGGCACGGAATGTCTCCATGTACTATTGCTTTGATTAAGTATTTAACGAGGCTAAACCTCCTATGCTTGAAATTATTACTTGCTCTCTTCTGCTTCCTTTTTATCATCGTTCATATCTTTGAGTTATCATAAATTACACATCTCTTCAGAGCACGGATCACTGTAGATGGCGTCCGATGTAGAAATCGAATCAGCGTCCCGCCGATCCACGGATCGTTCATTCGTTGGGATGCATAATTCTTCTAGAAGGAGGAAGGTGAAACAGTGAAATAGTCATGATTACTGCGTCTTTTCATCTTCCCAGTCGTCGGATGATCGACAAGTGGCGAGATCGTAAAGACCCGTCGCGACTATAAATAAGGGTGTTGTTGGTCCAGATAATGGCAAAGAAAAAGACTAGAGGGGGGGGGTGAATAGTCTTTTAAAACTTTTGTCGATAAACACGATTTCTCGAAACACAGGGGTTTACGATACTTAAATCGAGGCGGAAGACTTTAAGATAGGTAAGTGCGAAACAATAAGTATGTGTGTGTGCTTTGCTTGAAATGTAAATACATAAGGTAAATGACACGACAAGTATAGTGGTATCTGGAGGTGGCGTAATCCTCCAACTAATCCACTTGGTCTTTACGAGACCTAGAATTCACTAGAACAGATAATTGAGTTCACCTTACAATAATCCTATTCTAAGATTCCTAAACAAATGGTTCCCAACCATATATTCCCCTGAGTTATTCTGACTCCTAGAGCTAAGTACTTCCTCTACTCGAGATAACCTTGGAGTTATTCACGATTTCCCAAATCAAGTACTTCCTCTACTCACGCCTTAATGGTGTTGGTTATAAGGTTTGTCGAGAGGCTTCTCGTATAACTTTTGATTATGTTTCGGAGAGCCTAATAGAACAAGACTACTTAATACACTTGTTGGTGGATGGCGATGCGCTCTTCTTGACCCAGTAATTGATGTCAGATTACGGAGAATGAGCTTGAAAGGGTGTCGATAGTTCAACTCTTTCACGAATAACAATCTCTTGTTAAGGTTAGGACAACTTAGAACTACTAGTGATTCTTGAACATGAAGCTTTCCAAAAGGGTAGTAGAGTGCTTGAGAGAATACTTTGCTTGATGGTAAGTTTGCAAGATAGGCGTTCTAAGGTGTATTTCGGCATCTAAGTGTGTGATATATATAGATGAATTTGAGAGTTGTTGGAATGATATCCGTTAGACACAATTCAAATTCAATCCATACTTATCTTGAAATGAGTACTCAGAGGTCCTTGTCTCATGTCTCGAGAGGGCGTGCTTGATGACTTTTACTGCGATCTGATTAATGCACTTGTACTATTTCTTGTCCTTTAGTCTTCAGCGGATACATGAGCCTTTACGATGGCTTGCATGATCGATACTCACGATGTCGTATGTCGAATCATATTTCAAAGTATGTAAATACACTTAAGAAAGGATTAAGGACATAGTCTTTACGAGTTAGACTAAACCTTGATATCTTCATAAATCTTGTGCAATCTTGGTCTTCTAATCTTGGAAAAGCTCCATTGCTAGGATTGATCTTCATGGTCTTACGGAAATAAAATTACACTCGAGACCTATAATCCTAATGCAAGATTTACTAGACTAATCATACTCGGTGATTTCCTCTTTTACAATGTTCAATTGAACGAGAGTACTTAATCACCTTTACGCTAAGATAAGAACATGTGATGAGTGATCAAAATACTAACATATATTCCTAACAAATTGTCCCCTTTTTGATCAGTCATCCATGACTATCTTTTAAGTCCTATTACAAATTTGTAACCCTGGGAGAGAAAACAATCCACCACTTAATTATTTCAAATGATATTCAATTTTAGTTGAATTAAGTGCAGAAAGTAAACATCAACCAAATCACAAGAAGTGATCTTTCTTTGATAAGTTGTCATCTATTAGAATGTATACGAGAGTATGATCTTGAGATAAGTGCAGTTCTGAGAATAAGATGCAACTTTTACGATAGAGAAATTGAGAAACAATCAACAAGATTACAAAAGTAACAAAACATACTAAGTAAATTAGAACAAAGGAGAATCGAAGCTCGAGAGTATTCTAATGTTACTTGTCTTCAAGTCTTGAGAAATGCGACTTGGGTTCGGATACCTCAAGTTCTTGACATCCTTCTGGATCGATTGACATGATCATCCACTTTTCCGCATTCTTGGACATAGTCATAAAGAATCCTTGACAGAGAGCTCATCTTTACGGATAAGTCACATATTTCATGGTAACTCTTGCCAAGCTTGTGATTCTTCATGAAAGTGTTTGACCAAGTACTTTTCCGGACCTAGGCATGGTCTACTTGCGGTGAGACAGGTTGAAATACTTGTATATTTCTTCCGGATAGTGTATATCATCTAGGTATTCATCGATGTCATATAGAATGACTCATAGGTTGAAACACCTAGTTTGTTCTTCTATGTAGCTACCATCCAGTTTTCTTAACTTGTGTACATCATCGGGCTTTGGGTAAGGGCGAAAAGAAAGATCCATCTTTAGGCTTCATTCCTCTTTTCTACTTCAAAGTTTAGCAGGGCATGAAGGTGCTCGGGTTTTAGCAATTAAAGCTTGCCTTCTCTCCATTTAGGGATACGGTTGAGGATGGGAGTTGGAAACTTATCATTGACAAGTAGATGTTGTAGTTCGAGAATCGATACCCTCTCTTGTTGAATGCACCTATATGAAGACTCTTCATTACTAGTCTTCACATACTCGATGTGGGCATTAGTTGGCCTTTCTTGATGAGTTTCTGTTTACTACCCAGCGGGAATCGTGGCCTTATCGGGAGATCCTCTAACCCTTTCTTCTGCCTTGAAATTTGTCTTTGGTGGATGTTCCTTGTAAAGACTTGGTATTTTCGGAAGGAGTTACATTTGCAAAGGCCTTCTTTGCCAAAGGAGGTTGTGAAGTAGTTGCTTGTCTCCTTTTCTTGTGAAGTGGATGTTCATGCAGTTGATTCATCCTCATCATCATTGAAGTCCAAAATTGGAGACTTGCGACTTTCTTGGCCTCTTACTTCTCCTTCTTCCTTTTCTTCTTCTTGAAGTCTTCTTCTTTTACGAGATTCTAAGGGACTTGGCTCCCCTAGTTATCATACTTCTCATTTTGGTGGTTGATCTGGAACAACTTCTTGACAAGGGTGTCTCGGTGGTGTCATTAATGACAAGTTGACTTGAGGAGGAGGATTTGATTGTTTTCTTTTCTTCCTCTGCTTCGAGGCATCTCTTCCCCTTAGTCATGAATGGTGACTCGTGATAGCATAAGCTTGAGAGTGACTCAAAGTTCTTTTGGAGATTATTGTGCACTGACTAATTCTTGAAGTTCCTTCTTGACTCTTTGTTACGCCTAACGGTTCTGCTCCTTTACATTGAGCTCTTCAAGCGGCCTTAGGATGGCGTTAGCTTGCGGAATGACATGGTAGCTTCATTTAATCTTGCATTAGCATTGTTACAATCCTCATCCTGAGCAACCCTAGGTCTTTCGAGAGAGAACTATCTTTGGTTGCTCTGTTGAAATCTCATGACCCGATGGCTTCATCTCTTCTGGGACGGATTTTAGCATACATGTCTTGGGCAACTAGTGTCTCTGAGTTCCAAAAGACCTTTGTTCCTTGCGGTGCTCTTCACTTCTTGAATTACGGTGCATAGAAGATATGAGGAGCAAGTAGGGCTCTCTTTTCTGGTGATAAGTCTCTCATCTTCTTCTGCGATAATCAAGTTGCGGTCTTCTTGACATCACTCTCATAATCCTTCTGGGATTGTTTGCTGGCTAACATCTTTTGTTTGACTTGGAGTATGCTGGCCTTCTGAGAGGATGTAGAAGGTCTTTCTGATGTAGTGTCAGCATCATGCTCTTCATCATCATTGTCATCCATGGCATCTATCTCAGCAATTGTGACAACAATGGCATTCTTCAGATTTCTTTGCTCATCTAGGGTGCGATTCCTTGGCATTAGCTTCTTTGAGCTTTTTGAGTTTGGCCTCCTTTTCATCAACAAGAGCTTGACACTCGATGTTGATTCTCTTTTCTTCTTCAACACCTTTACGGGTTGTTCAATCCACGAACTTCGGTATTTGAAATTTCTTCTATGGCATCATTGTGCTCAGCCTGTTGGATATCTTGATGAGACTTGGGAGGTGATAATGATGGGGTTCTCTGAGCATTTGAAGGAGTAGCCTTTTCTCCACTTCCTTTGCTACGCTTTGAATCCGCCTTGTCCGGTTGGGGATCATCATTCTGATCATCATCACTCTTGTTCTTTGCTTCTTGGTTTGGATGCTCAGAGGGAGGTTCTTGATAATCATTTTCGTCCATCTCCTCGTCATCTTCTGAAACCAGGTTGATCACATTTGGGAATGTAATCATCTTCCCATTAACTTCTTCTTGTTCAGCAGGATAAGTAGTGAGCTTGCTGGGCAAGGCAGGATGGGTAACCATCTGCTCTTGGGTTTGAGCATCCGCAGACTTGAAATCTGCTATAAGTCTTTGCGCTACTTCATGAATGAAGTCTTCATGCATCAGAGTGGAAAATGAGTAGGACTCTGTTGGGAACAATGCATGGATATAATCTTCCAGATTGAAGGCGATCGCTCTCTTTTCTGGGATGTCGATTACTCTGGCTAATTCAGAAAAGGTGACCTACGAGTTTACGCCATTAATAAAGCACTTGAGATGTTTCTTTAAAGTGTGCTTCTGGAAGGCCTTGAGTAAATCAACTGGCACTAGACTTTGAGCCTGAAAGAAAGGGATCAAGTTAGTTTTGTTCAAACCACTTGTGTTAGTATCTGTGTGCAAAAGTAAGCTTTCTGAGCATACCTTTGTAGACACACTAGGCTCATCAGCTTGGACTTCTGCTTGCTTGGTCTCAGAGACCTCAGATACTTTGGTGTGAGGAGAAGTCTGATCCTCAGCATCCTTTCTTTCTTCTTGAACCTGAGAATTAAAATCAAATATGTTTAGAAACTGTTATCAGAAAAGATAAGTGGAAGAATGCTTTCTGAGACTTCACTTACTTCCAAGTGAGGAAGCTCAGTGGCATCTTTCTCAGAAACCTTGGGGGTTTCTGGAACCTTTTCTGCTGACTCTGCTTCTTCAGCGTTGCCAGTTTCTTTTGGAGGAGATAAGACCACAGTCTTTCCTTCCAATTGTTCTTCTGACTGAGCCTGTAAGAACAAACATAAGAGATTTAATAGTGGGTTTTCCTGAGCATTCTTGAAGGAGACTATTACTGATTACTTACCTTCTCAGCATAAGGCTCAGTAAATGCTTCCTCAGAAAGCTTTTCAGCTTCTGGAATCTCTTGGTTTTGGGGTGTTAGTTCCACCACCACTACTTCCTCAGTTGGAGCCTAAGAAGAGACATTAAGAATATAAGAACATAAGATAAGAGCATTTTTAGTTAGTTATTTCTTGTTCAGAGATAACTTTACTACCTGTGGGACAGACTCTTCTTGATGTTCTGAGGTTGGAGGAACCTCTTCTTGATTCAAAGGGGTGGACAAGTTTTCATCCCCCTGAAAGATTGCCTCTAAATTGGCCTGTAACAAACAAAGCTTATGAATAACTGGTTAACATATACCTATGTTCACAAGTTACATACAAACCATCTTTGTTACCTGAATAGAGTCAGGCTGATCATTAATCTCTTGGACTTGTGGTGATTCCACAGTCTCTTTGTGCTCATTGTTGTTCTCCTCTGCAGTATCATTCTGAGTCTCCATCTTAGTTTGATCCCTTTCTGAGAGTTGAGCTTCCTCAGAAGGTTGAGGAACCTGTGTTAAAACAGGATTTTCTTCAGCAACATTAAGTGCTGGCATTGTGAATGTGGAAGCAATGTCAGGATCTTCTAGCATTCTATCTTCCTCACCCAGGCCTTCTTCTTCCTGCTGGGCAGAGGGGCTCTTGTCTCTCTGAAGAGTTGAGCTTGATGCTCCTCCATGGGTCTCAAACTTGAATCTTTTGAGTACTTTTGCAAGTACTTCATCATCCTCAGAATTACTATTCTGTGTTGGTGCAGACCCATCTATGATATTTCTATCATCTCTGGAGAGTTACGGCGATGCAGTTCGGGATTCTTGGGGCGATACAGGTTGCCTTTAGGCGTCCAACATCTTGAGACCTTGTCTCGGAAGGTTGTGCCTCTTGTATGCTTAGGGACTTGGAGGCTCTTTTGCTTTGAGTCCTCTTTCTCTTGGCAACTGGAGGTTTAGTTTGAGCTTTCTCAGAGACCTCCTCACCTTCTGCGATTTCTTCTTTTACATCTTTACGATTGCGTTCTCGTGACAAGTTTACCTTTTCTTCAAAGGCGTGTCTGAAAAGGGAGTTGGTGACTGGGATTTCTTGTTTCTCTCTGAGAGTGATTCCCATTGTTTCCAGAATGTAACAGATTCTGAGACCAAAGTGCATATTGTCCTTTGGCTCAGCAAGGCCATTAATGATTTTGGGCTCAAATTCCTCAATATGTCCAAGGAATTTGTTGAAGGCGTACTTCCCCCAATTGAAGTGGGTTTCCTGCCCTTCATGCTTCATGTTCAGAAGATGCATCATCCTCCATCTCTCCTTGCTTATCTGGTCTACTCCACCTTTGTTGCCATCAAAGCAACGGACTAGAATGAGAGCTAAAGTACTCGGTGTTTACGGAGATGACTGAATTCGATGGCTTCGAACAAAGTCTCCTGGGCAACCCTTTGCATTTTCTAATTGGATTGCTTCAAATAGCTCTTTAACACCTTAAATCATGGAAGCATCCCTGATGTTGATGTCTTCAATTGTTCCTCGATTTTTCAATCGGAATATCTTGCAAAAAGTCTTGTAGTCTAGAACAATTTCTTGTCCTTGGACTTCAGTCTGCATGTATTTCTCTTCTTCATCATTCACAACCTTTGTGAAGATTTTGGAGTTTTTATAGAACTCCAGTACATCCAGTGTGGATAGTCCCTTTGGTGCGCAGATAAACTTGTAGATATGGGAATTCTTGACATCCCGATATCGGTTTCCTATCTTGGTCTTGAGGTATCTTCTTTGGTACATACCTCTTCACTAGAAAAGCTCCCCAATTCATTTTGTGGTTTGGATTCCAGTCAGATGGGGTGAACTTTCCCAGAAGGCGTTTATTCAACACCTTAAGTTCCTTTCCTCCTTGCTTTTCAGCAGGAGTAGATGATACGGCCTTAGGGTTCTTGGTGGTCATCTTCTTGGGTGCCATCTCTTATATAGAGTTTTGAGTGAGTGTTTTTCAGATGAATTTTGCACAATTAATCGAGATTAGTCTATCTTTTAGGAAGACTAAGCACAAGAAGTTGAGTTCGCGAAATCTTGAGAGATTTTCTTTGTTTGATGCAAGTTTGAAATTTGAATTGGTAAAAGTGTTTGTCTTTTGCCCAAATCCTATATATATAGAACAAAATGTACATAGATACAACATACATACAACTGAATATGAATCGTGTCTTTGCATCTGCATAGGCGTGATGCGTCCTTTGTACTTCATTAAATGCGTAGTGAGCCATATACGCATTTCTCAACAGACATTACTTGCTTTGTTTTAATCTCGACCGTTGAGATCAAGCGTTTATTCATCAAGGGATTATATTGAATATCTTGTAATGATATCAATCAACAAATGGTATTGTGCCGACTTGATGGATTTTTAACAAGTTACATCCATTATGTCACTTAGTAAAGAGTAAGAGCACTCAATCGTTTGAACTTATCATTCTGAGTGTCAAGTCCCTATCTTTATCTTTTTATCATAAAAATGGCAAAAATCTGAGACATTGGACATGTTTGACTTCCGAACTTATACTTTTGAGCCGTGTGCCTTTTCTCTTTATGACTAAATAGCTTTCTGAATTCAAGTGTCAGAATCTTCAGTTGTTTGAATGTAATTGACCCACTCTCAGTAAGTAAGTTCTAGTCTTATTTACTTATTGAGTGTGTACCAACCTTTGCCTTTCTGGATACCCGTTCCAGAAATGTTTTGCCTTTCTGAGTGTTGCTACTCAGAAACCTTTGCATCACTTCTTATCAACTTGGATTTCTGAGAACATGTCCTCAGAGGCCTACTTCTTTTCTACCTCACTCAGACTTTAGAGATTTTGGACATTTTTCAGTCCTTAGGCATCTCCATTAATCCAAGATTATGTCTTAAGGTCAAGAACCGGCTTTCTTGTAGGGGCTTGGTGAAGATATATGCAAGTTGGTCTTCTGTGCCAATCTTGAGTATCTCTATATTGCCTTTCTCAACATGGTCTCTGATGAAGTGGTGTCTAACATCAATGTGCTTTGTTCTGGCATGGAACTTGGGGTTCTGTGTGATTGCAATAGCACTTGTGTTATCACAGAAAATGGTAGTTTTCTCTTCATTGAGTCCATAGCCTCTGAGTTGTTGTTGAATCCACATAATTTGTGTTGCACAACAACCAGCAGCAATATATTCAGCCTCTGTGGTAGAAGTTGCAATTGAGTTTTGCTTTTTGCTAAACCATGAGATAAGTCTAGTTCCCAGAAACTGACAAGTTCCTGAGGTGCTTTTCCTATCAAGCATTGATCCAGTATAATCAACATCTGAGTAACCAACCAAACTCAATCCACTTTCTTTGGGATACCACAAACTTACATCTACTGTACCTTTCACATACCTTAATATTTTCATAGCAATGTTGTAGTGTGATTGCATTGGATTTGTTTGAAATCTAGCACACACACCAACTGCATATTGAATATCAGGTCTGCTTGCAGAAGGTAAAGTAGTGAACCTATCAATTTCCTATACTTGTGTTCATCAACAATCTTATCTGATTTAGTATAGGTCATCTTGGTTCCTATGCTCATAGGTATCTTAGCATTCTTTTCAGAAGGCTTAAGATTGAACTTTGTGAGCATGTCTTTTGCATACTTTGTCTGACTAATGAATATTCCATCATTGAGTTGCTTGACTTGCAATCCTAGGAAATAGTTCAATTCTCCCATCATGCTCATCTCAAACTTACTTTTCATGATATTTGCAAAGTCATTACAAAGTTGCTTGTCCTTAGATCCAAATATAATGTCATCAACATATACTTGAACTAAGAGTAGTTTCCCATCATGATTTAAAGTAAATAAAGTTTTATCAACTTCACCTTTCTTGAAACCACTTTCCAGAAGGTATTTGGCCAAAGTGTCATACCATGCTCTTGGAGCCTGTTTCAGTCCATATATAGCTTTCTGTAGCTTATAGACCATTCTACTTTCGAGGAAACTTCAAAGCCGGTGGTTGTTCAACATAGACTTCCTCGGCAAGTTCACCATTCAAGAATGCACTCTTGACATCCATCGATAAACTTTAAAGTCTTTATGAGCTACAAGGCGAAGAGTCTTATTGCATCAATCGGCAAGCTGGTGCATATGACTCATCAAAATCTAAACCTTGATGCAGGTGAATCCTGGCAAGTAACCTTGCTTTGTTTACGGTTATTTCACGATTCATTCATCTTGTTTACGAAAACCCACTTGGTTCCAATCACGATATTCCTTCTACAAATGGAACTAGTTTCGACTTTGTTTCTTTCAAAGCGATCGACTCTTCTTGCATTGCAGAGATCCAGTCTTGGTCTCTTAATGCTTCTTGTATAGTTTTAGGTTCAATGTTTGAGATGAAACATCCAAAGAGAGAGTTAGCATTTTCAACTATCGCTCTCCTAGTCCTAACACCTTGATTGATTGGTCCAATCACATCTTTTGCAGGATGATCCTTGATCCATCTCATCATGGGTTTAGGGCTAGTAGGGTCAACATCTATGTGATCTGAGTGTGAATCACTATGATTATGACTTGATACTTCTTCAATATCTGTGACATCTTGCACCTCAAAGGGGCGGTGAATGTCTGACACTTGCTCAGTGTGAGAGCTTTCTGGGACATGCCTATCAGAGAGGTCATTTCCAGAGTTAGCTCTCTGATGAACATCTTCAGTTTCCATTTACGAATTCTCATAGGAAATTCTTCATCATATCTGAGAATCATCTGGTTGTTACTAGGCATTTCATGCTTTTCTTCGTCAGAGTCATCCTCTCTTTCAACAATGATGTTTTTCCTTTCTGAGGGTTCTTCTTCAGAATCCTTTATCATTAGTTCCTTGAACCTTTCTGAGAGTTCATCAGCAAGGGGTGTTTTCTTGCTTCCTTCATAGAATCTGACATGGGCTGATTCTTCAATCTTCTTTGTTCTTTTGTTGTAAACTCTGTATGCTTTGCTATTCATAGAATAACCAAGAAACACACCTTCATCTGCCTTTGGTTGAAATGTTCTTAGATACTCTTTTCCATTGTTAAGAACAAAACATCTACAACCAAACACTTTCAGATATTTGATATTAGGGGGTCTACCTACCAAGAGTTCATATGGGGTCTTGTCATGGTGTTTGTTTATCAAACATACATTACGAGTGTAACATCTTGTGTTCTGACCTCGACCAATAAACTTCACTTATTTGATGTCATTAGCATTGTCCTTGCAGCTTCTTTATGGGTTCTATTTTTCCTTTCTACAACACCATTTTGTTGTGGTGTTCTTCTGAGAGGAAAGTTGGTGTTGTATACCTTTCTGGTACAAAACTCCTTTATGTCTTGGTTGTGACTTCGATTACCATAGTGCATACGATTGCAGATACTTTGTCATTTTCATGACTTCAAGCTTATTCAGCAAATTTGGTATCTCTACCTAGCATTAGATTTGTGCTTGAAAGACAACCCAAGTGAATCTTGAAGTCATCTCTGACAACGAGACCATACTTCTTTCTGCATAACTAATTACGATGATTCAAAAGATCCATGCGTAATAGTTGCGGTGGTCTAACACTTTAGAGTGTACGGTTTTGGACTTGAAAGAGATCTTGGATTGTTTCCCCATCGGCGAGCGGATACCATCCTTTCTAAAAGATGTTTTGGGAAGGCGACCACTAACTCTTTCTTGGCAAGTTTGTTGAGTTTTGAAATTCAAGTGACTCATTCTTTTGTGCGTAACGATTGCTCTTACATGTGACTGATTGACTCACCATGAGACATTCTTGATTGTGGCGGATGCTTGATCGGTAACATAAAGACTACCTTTCCGCCGAGCAACCAAGTATGCCTTTGACTCATTGTCTATAAGTTTGCAATACTTTGCTTTGAATTTCTGATGAATCCTTATATGCAAAGCGGCTCATGCTAAATAGATTATATTTCAAACCTTTAACATATGTCGTCGGTGATTGTTAATGATCCTAATTTGGCGTTGCGGATCGAGAGAGGATTTAATTCTCCTCAAGCAAATCGATGTACGGTCGATGTTGCAAGCTTTGTAGTTGACGGTTGCTTTGTCTCTGTCATGTGCTTTCCGCATCCACTATCAAATAGCCATTGAGCCTTAGTCGAGAGGTGTTACGCACAAAGCGAAGCAGGAGTTAGGTTCTTGACTTAGAGATAGGACCATAGACTAAACATTCTTCGGTAGGAATCCACATTTTAGTGAATTTCTTGGGAGTTTGTTTTTGTCTAACTTGATCAGAAGGAGATGCAATAAAATCAGTAATTTTGATCTCAATCTTCCTTCTCGAGGTGTTTCTAGGTGTTCCTTTTGGTGCTTTTGGGACCACAGGTTTACGGGTTGCTTTTGACATAAACTTAGCCTTCTGGCGAGTTCCTTCTAGCTCGCATTGAGTTTTCGGCTTGAGATTTCCTCCATACATCTGTTACTACGTGTAATATCGACCTTGCGCCATTGTTCTTGTCCTTCCTTATATCGTTGCGAAGGACCTTTCCAATATACGATAGCGATGCCATTTCGAACACCTTTGGCTTTGAATCGCTCTTGAAGCCTTACTAGTTTCCGCACCATCTTTATTTTCATAAAATGATCTGATGAGAATTTGCCTATTCGACAATTCTTCCCTTCCTAGTAATGTCTGACAATGTGGATGGTTGCATATCGAGGTTGTGTTTCTTTTGAAACCTTATCCACATGTTTCTTGTGAACTTGTTGTTCTTTCAAAGGTGGTTGCAACTCCTTTTCCTTTGTCAACTACCTAGCTTCGACCAATGCTATAGGTGGTTGAAGAATCATTCATTGACTTTTACAAAATCAACCTTTCATCACTCTTCTTGAGAGGAGATGAATTACTTGATTGTTCATCAAGTCCAAGTCCACCTTTCTCGGAGGGATCTCTCGGATAGGATTGAACCTCGGTTGAGTGTCACTAGCCTTTGCATAAGATTGGAAGGATAGCTCTTTCTTTACGAGTTCTTCATTCTCGAAGCGACTTCATCATTTTCTTATTAAGTTCATCGAAGGCTAGTTTGTGAGAATTTTCATTCTCGGATATCGAGCTTCGGAAAGGCTATTTCGGCGTTCTTGTTCTCGGATACTCTGGTTGGCTCGAAACCTCTTTTCAAGAGTTTCTTTGCTTTCCTCTAGAATTACGGCTTTGGATTGTGCTTCGAAATTCTTTCTCATAACGATCAATTCACTCTTGACCAACTCGATCCTCAATTCCATCATCACTCTCATAGTCTGAAATTGTGAATTGTTAGTTACCTCATCAGCCATAAGACATATTTCAATGTTGGAGATATGCGGACCCAATCTCGACAATTCCACACATTTCATTCTTCTTAAGGCCGAAGTCGATTACATCGTGGGTGATTCCACACAATTCTGGTGTTGGTAGGTTTGAGTCATCTGAATCTCCATCTTCAGGATCTGTCTCAATGTCTAGAGCATCAAGTTGAATTTGAATCTTCTTCCTTTCTTGATCGAAAGGCCCTTTGATTTCTCTTGAAATTTCTTACATCCTTCTTGTCACTGTCTTGAGCTTATTTAAGCGGGACAATCTCTCTTGAAGTTACCGGGCTTTTGACAATAGAAGATATCATTTCCTATTCTGCGACTTGATTAACACCTTTACGAATGGGGTGTTAGGAGAGTTGTTCATTTGTATGTTCTTGTCTTGATGATAGTTTGGGCGAGATGCTTTTCGACTTTTCTTTAGCTTTTCTTCTCTCAATCTCTTGACTCACAAATTTCTTCATGTGTCTTAGTGCAAGAGCATTTTCTTCAGATGCATCTTTGGTATCCTTCTTTTCAGAAATACCTTGAGAAACTAGAGCAACACTTTGCAACTTTTCAGCTGTTTGTTCTCTACAGGTTGTCTCATAGTCTCTGAGCAAGATGAGAGAAGAGCTCTCTTGGAGTAATATTTGGCATCCCTTGGTTGAAATAAAAGAACTTAGTGTGCTCCCAGTTGTGATTGAGACTTCTGACAATAGTCTTAATCTTTTCTGGCTGGGAGTATCTGTTGCTTTCACCAAGTGCAGCCATATCACTCATAAGTGTAGTAAACCTGAAATCAAGTTCTTCTAGAGTTTCAGTGGGACCTTGTTTGAAGTTTTGGAACTTCAATTTAAGAACTTCGAACTTGTTTTCCTTGGTTTTCTCTCAGCATGATTTCTTCAATCGATTGCGAGACTTTGCCGTTTAGCACCCCGGTTTACTGTATGTATGTGCTCAGTGTCGTCGATGATGATATTCTGAGCTTGACCATCAATCTGTATCTCTTGGCATCTTGGATGTCGAGCTCTCTTAGCTTGTCTTCATACATAATGCTTCCACGAGCAACACGACCACTATCACTAGCACGCATCCTCGCTTCCATCTTCCTTATGCGAGGCTTTTCTTCCATCGACACCTCGATAACTGTTTGAGTTATGCGATTTTGATAGGCCCTTCATTGATGACATAGATCATCTCGTCACTAATGGCCTCGGATGGAGCATCATGTTGTTCTTCCATTTCTCGTAGTTTTACGGCTTGAATGGGTGCATCACTTTCGAGACATACGCACACTTAACACACAAATTATATAGTCCTCGAAGGGACAAAGTTCCTTCACCTATCTGGGATCTAGGTTGATCTGAAGGCTTGTGAACCTCTGCTCTGATACCACTTGTTGGTCGAGATAACGGCAAAGTAAAAGACTAGAGGGGGGTGAATAGTCTTTTAAAACTTTATCGATAAACAGGTTTCTCGAAACACAGGAGTTTACGATACTTAAATTCAGTCACGGAAGACTTTAAGATAGGTAAGTGCGAAACAATAAGTATGTGTGTGTGCTTCTTTGAAATGTAAATCTGAAAGGTAAATGACACGGCAAGTATAGTGGTATCTGAGGTGGCGTAATCCTCCAACTAATCCACTTCGTCTTTACGAGACCTAGAATTCACTAAACAGATAATTAAGTTCACCTTACAATAATCCTATTCTAAGATTCCTAAACAAATGGTTCCGACCAAATGTTCCCCACGAGTTATTCTGACTCCTAGAGCTAAGTACTTCCTCTACTCGATAACCTTGAGTTATTCACGATTTCCCAAATCAAGTACTTCCTCTACTCACGCCTTGATGGTGTTGGTTATAAGGTTTGTCGAGAGGCTTCTCGTATAACTTTTCAGTTATGTTTTGAGAGCTTTAATAGAACAAGACTACTTAATACACTTGTTAGGTGGATGGCGATGCGCTCTTCTTGACCAGTAATTGATGTCGATTACGGAGAATGAGCTTGAGAAGGGTATCGATAGTTCAACTCTTTCACGAATAACAATCTCTTGTTAAGTTAGGGACAACTTAGAACTACTAGTGATTCTTGAAATGAAAGCTTTTAGAAAGGGTAGTAGAGTGCTTGAGAGAATACTTTGCTTGATGGTAAGTTTGCAAGATAGAGCGTTCTAAGGTGTATTTCTCAGCATCTAAGTGTGTGATATATAAAGATGAATTTGAGAGTTGTTGGAATGATATCCGTTAGACACAATTCAAATTCGGTCCATACTTATCTTGAAATGAGTACTCAGAGGTCCTTGTCTCATGTCTCAGAGAGGATGCTTGATGACTTTTACGCCGATGCAATTAATGCACTTGCACTATTTCTTGTCATGTAGTCTTCAACAGATACATGAGCCTTTCTGATGGCTTGCATGCTCCATACTCATGATGTCATATGTCCAGAATCATATTTCAAAAGTAAGTAAATACACTTAAGAAAGGATTAAGGACATAGTCTTTCTGAGTTAGACTAAACCTTGATATCTTCATAAATCTTGTGCAATCTTCAGTCTTCTAATCTTCAGAAAAGCTCCATTGCTAGGATTGATCTTCATGAGCTTCTGGAAATAAAAATTACACTCAGAGACCTATAATCCTAATACAAGATTTACTAGACTAATCATACTCAGTGATTTCCTCTTTTACAATGTTCAAGTGAACCAAGAGTACTTAATAACCTTTCTGGCTAAGATAAGAACATGTGATGAGTGATCAAAATACTAACAGATATTCCTAACAGGTGTGGTAATTCTTCCTTTTTCACTGCTGTACTCTTCTCCAATCTTCCTTTTGTTTAACCCACTCCATTTTCCAAAAGAGGCAAACTCCCTGGCCGAGGGACTTCGGATGACCCGATCATTCTTGATTTTGAAGGCGATCCCCCTCAATGTCCGGGAATATCTAGGAGGTTAGCCGAGGAAGAGAGGGCGACGCTGAGATTGATCCGTGGGAGGATCGAATCTGTGACAAGCTCGTCAGGACCGAGGTGGTGGCCCGGAGTCCCAAGGCTCGACTTCCGGAATCTGGTGAAGGAACAAGGCGGGTATGCCCCGTAGAAGTATGTACTTACCCTTGGACCTTTTCAGATTGTACCTCTCGTATGTAAGTGTTCGGATAATTTTGTCTATAAAATTCGAACTACTTTTCATCGGATGAGATCGCCACCTTTTTCTCTTTCATGCTTCGTCGGATTATGTTGATGCACTTATTGTCGTAAGGCGGTTAACAAATTCAAACTTCGGACGTGATTAATGGGCTTGTTTGGGTTTGGTTGGATAACTCAACTGACTCAACACTGTTCAACCCGAACGGGTGGCTCAAGCCCATTGCTGACGTCAATCTGTTGGCGTGGCGGACGCTGATTGGTTGGAGTGTCCTATAAAAAGACACGACCCCGATTGCAAAACCGTGTGGCGATCCTAAACTCTTCTTTTTCTATCTTTGGCGTCATGGCTTGTAAATCATCAAAGCCGGATCTCTTCTCTTTTCTTCACATCCTACTTTAGTGCCTCAAATCTCTCTTGAATTGGCACCGGTTTCCTAATTTCAAGAGAGTTTGAGTCTCTAAAGCCGGTTAGGCGGAAATCTTTGTCTGTCTGCACTTTGCTCTCCCGAACCTTTGGATCTACGTCACCATGTTTCGGTGGTATCATGACGGATTCCATCACGTTTAACCATTTTCCTGTGTGCAGGTATATCGAATTCCTGGCCTCCGTGGAAACCAGACTTGTCGCTTGATATGGAAGAAGCTTTTCCCGGCCAGAGCGATTTTTATGGGAGATGACGTATCCCCGGAGACATTTTCTGCATTTTTCGTATTGCATCCGTAAGTCCGAATAACGATCCGAGATTGTAAGTTGCACAGACAGGATTATGTATAATTCGTCTTTGTATGAATAAAATCCCTTGCTTTCCTTCTCGTCGTTAAATGAACGTTAAATCTCAGATGCATAAATCGAAAAATCACAAATCGAAAGATAAAGGTTGCATTGATTTGCCGGAAATTCAATTACAACGTACGGGCTCTATGGCCAATGACAAAAGGATCATCAAAAAACAGAACTGGCGGAGTTCCGTGTAATAGATAGTTAGGATCTAAGATGACCAAACGATCGGCGGAGGTTATACGACCATCTTTATCGTAGAACTTGAAGGTTTCTAGCATTCCACGGACGCTTGAGGGGATGTCCGTTCTCATCTTCTAATTCATAACTCCCATTCACTCTTGCTCCGACAATCTTGTAGGGTCCTTCCCACTTGGGCTTGAGTTTTCCAATATTGTTCAAAATGTCGGCTCGGCGAAGCACTAGGTCTCCGATTGCAAGTTAGTCGCTTGAACGTTCCTGTTGTAGGTGCGGGCAGCAGTTGCCTGATACCTATGGATATTCGCGATGCCTCGACCTTTTACATTCGAGCATGTCCGGTCGAATATCCGAGCTTCACGATTGGCAATGCCTTGAACTCTTGGATCCTCATAGTCTCAGCGGCAATCTCGGACGGTATAGCGCCTCCGAGCCATATACTGGCGAATGGAGTTTCGTTGGTGGCGGTCCGGTGGTGCGATGAGCCCATGCACGCCTTCGGTCGTCGCCAACTTTCTTGTGAAGTTCTTAACCGCTTCTCGAGGATCTTGACTATTGTTTTGTTCGTGGACTCGGCTGTCCATTGGCTTGCGGGTATCAGCAGATGTAACACGTTGCTCGATTTTGAAGGGCGCCTTGACCATTCCTTGAGCCTATGTCACGAAGCTGGCACCATTGTCGAGGCGAGAATCTGGGGCGAGCAAGCGGCAGATGATATTCTTCCAGATAAAGGTCCGCACTCGACTCTCTGTAATGGTTGCGACAGCTTCCGCTTCTACCCATTTGGTAAAATATTCAACAGCCACAATCAGGAACTTTCGCTGCTGGGTGCCTCTCAGGAAGGGTCCGACTATATCAATGCCCCATTAGTCGAATGGACACGCTATGATTGACGGAATCATAGGATGCGTCGGACGATGTGGAATGTTCGCATAGTATTGGCAATCAGGGCACTTCCGAGCGTAGTCAGCGGAATCCTTATTGATATTAGGCCAGTAATAGCCTTGTCATATAATTTTAAGGCGAAGTCCTTCCCGAATGACTTCCACGGCTCATGATGTATCTCCTCCGATCTGATCTTTGATTCTTGCGGGCTCAAGCACCATAAATGGGTCCTACAAATGATCTCTTGTACAAATCTTCCCCATATAAAGTACCATGTTGCTCTACATGTACGCTCCTTGATTTCTTGGATCAATGGAAGAGATCCGTCCTTGAGATAGTTCGGATGTCGGTCATCAATTTCCGCCGATTACCATGGCGAATTGAGACTCATGACGGATGAGTCAGTAACAGCGAGCAAAATCACTTTCCTTATGTCCAAAGCTGCCGTTGCGGACGCGTATTTTGCCAGGGCATCCGCTCTTTCGTTCCAAGCTCTGTCAAACTTTTCTAGGGTGAACTCCTCAAAGTGATCGGCTTCTTGCTTGAGTAGCTCGAGATACTTGATCATCAAAGGACCTTTTGTGGCAAAAGTTTCTGAAAATTGAGCTTCCACGAGCTGTGAATCCGTGAAAGCTTTGAGCTTCCGAACTTGCAGGGATTTTGCGATCGTGATCCGACTATTAATGCTTCATACTCAGCCTCATTGTTTGTAACTTTGAACTCCAGGGATATCGCGTAGTCAAGTTCCGCGCCATCGGGGCTCTTAAAGAAGATTCCAATCCCTCCGACTCTTCCAGTGGAGGAACCATCCACTTCCAATGTCCAGGTATCAGAAGGATGTTTTTCGGCTTGGAGATCTCCTGCGGGCTCCCGAGGTTCCCACCTTTGCTCCTCTGTTTCTTTGCTTTCTGGTCCAGAGTTATTAGTTCCGGACTCGCTTGCCATACCGTCAAGAAGGAACATCTGGTTGACTCGAGTTTCCTCATAAGATGCAGATAGAGACTGATTGATAAATTGGGCATCTTCGAGGTTTCTTTGGGTTGAGCTTGGCTGGCGGGCTTCGGACAACACCTTGGTGACTAAGCATTCGAATGCTTGTTTGTCAGGGACCTTCTCTGAATCCGCCTCAGGATATTCCGCTAAGAAATCAGCGAGGACTTGAGCTTTCTTGGCTGATGGAGCCTGATAGCAAATGTCGTATTCGCTTAGCTCGATCGCCCACTTAGAGAGTCGTCCAGACTGATCGGGATTTCCCAGGACCTATTTCAAAGGTTCCGCAGTTAGTACCACAATTTTATGAGACTTGAAGTATGGTTTTAACCGCCTTGCGGTGTAAACTAACGCATATGCATGTTTCTCGATCTTCACGTATCTTGTCTCCGCCCCAGCAAGGGCTTTGCTAAGATAGTAGATTGGAAGGTGATCGTTAGCCTGAATCCGTACTAACACGGAACTCATTGCCTCTTCCGTGATAGCCAGGTAGAGGTAGTGTGGTTCTCCTTCGACGGGTTTGGAGAGCAGTGGAGGAGAATGGAGGTACTTTTTCAATTTCTCGAAAGCCTCAGAACATTCCGCAGTCCACTCAAAGCCCTCTCCTTTCCGGAGGATTTTGAAGAACGGGAGATTTTTCTCCACTGATCGTGAAATGAAACGACTTAAGGACATCAGACGTCCTATGAGTTGTTGTACCTCATTGAGGATTTTTGGTTGCGGCAGATCTAGGATTGCCTTGATCTTTTCTGGGTTCGCGCTTATCCCTCTCTCGGTAACCATGTACCCTTGGAACTTCCCTCCTTTTACTCCGAACGTGCATTTCTCGGGATTCAATTTCATTCCATACTTCCTAAGGATAGCGAAGCATTTGTTCAGATGGTGCACATGTTGCTCTTCAGTTTTTCTCTTGATGAGCATGTCGTCCACATACACTTCCATGGTTTTCCCAATCTCTTCCTTGAACATCTGATTCACAAGATGCTGGTAGGTGGCTCCCGCGTTTTTCAATCCGAAGGGCATTACCTTGAAGCAGTATACACCCCCGGCAGCGAAGAAAGCTGTTTTCTTGATGTCTTCTTTGGCCATCAGGATTTGGTAAAAACCTTGGTATGCATCCATGAAACTCAAAAATGCACATCCGGACGTGGAGTCAACCAACTGATCTATCCGCGGCAAAGGGTACGGATCCTTTGGGCAGAACTTGTTCAACCTAGTGAAGTCGTTGCACATCCGCCATTTGCCCGGTGACTTCTCTACGGGACTTCGTTGCACCCGGTCGAATAACGGACTTCTTCAATGTGCCTGCTTTGAGTCGCTCCACTTGGTGGATATGATGGCATCCTTGGCCGGACGAAATCTTTCCTTTTTGTCGGATGTACTTGATCGAGGGATCCATGTTGAGACGGTGAGCAGTGATCCTCGTCAACCCCTTCAAGTCATCGGTACTCGGGCAAACACATGGCTGTTTTCCGGAGACAAGCGATGAGCTTCATTTCTACCTCTGCGGTCATCTCGGTACCAATTCTTGTTTTCTTATCCGGTTTCGCAACAATCTCAATTTCCTTGAGAGTCTCGTGAGGCTCGATTCGCAATATTCTAAAACTTCTCCTTTTGGCTCCCCACTCCGATCTGCGGGTTCTCCTTTTGGTTGGAAGAACGGTGGCCTTCAGAGGTCGTGGTCGGCAAGTCGGGCAGACGCTCTTCTTGTGGACATTATGTAACATTCCCAGGCTTCGCGGACGTTTCCCACCTCTTCTCCGACTCCAAAGGGAGTTGGAAACTTCATTCTGTTATGGAGAGTGGAGGGGATAGCTCGGAATTGATTAAGCCCCGGACTCCCAAAGATGGTGTTGTAGTCGAAAGTACGGTCCACCACTACAAATCGGACCAACTGAGTAACTCTTTCCGGGAAAGTACCAAGTGAAACGTGCAACATAAGACTTCCCAGGGGTCGAACTATTCCCCCTCCAAATCCCAGTATAGAGGTGTGGACCCTCTCATATTGGATTCTCCCCAGGGCCATCTGGTCCAGTGTTCTTTTGGAAATGATATTCGAGGAACTCCCGGTGTCTACCAAAATCTTGTTCACTCGATAAGTTGCGATGGTCAAGTAAACCACTAGCGGAACATGTTAGGAAATTTGTTAGATATTTTGTTAGAAATATCTGTTTAGATTTTGATCAGCAACATGATGACTTATCTTAGTCTCAGAAAGGTGATTAGTACTCTTGGTTCGTTTGAACATTGTAAAAGAGGAAACCCACTAAGTATGATAGTCTAGCTAATCTTGTATAGGATGATAGGTCTCAAAATGTAATTTTTATTTTATGAAGAGAAGACCAAGAAGAAGACATCCAAGCAGAACAAGTTCAACGACATTGAAGATTTGAAGGCGCACAAGATTCTTTGAAAGTTTTCTGAGATACCTTGGCCAGATATCTTGAAGACACAAATAGTTTTAAACAAACTGTGTCACAAGAGATATCTGAGAAATAAAAGGTCTATCTGAAAACAAGGAAAGTGTCCACAGATATCTATTCTCAGATACCTTGAGCTTTAACCACATTTCTGAAGAAGAAATATATATATTGCAAACAAAGTTGTTTCAATAAAAGTGTTATTTGAAGATAAAGATAAGAACGTGCAAAGAATCAGAGAAATCTGATCAAGGTTGTCTCTGATACAAAGCATAGTTCCGTTGGCACTACAGAACAAAAGTATAGTACAATGCATTAAATGCGCAGACGAGTTATGCGAACAAAAGCAGCGGTATCTTACGAAGAAGAAGACAAACACCCTGATTATATACGGATATCAATAGTTTGAATTTGATTTAAGCTAACGGATACTATTCAAGCGGCACTCAAATTCATCTATAAATATCAACACTTAGGCGCTTGAGAAGACACCTTGAACACCTTGAACTCCATAAACCATTGAACATCTTACTCTCTCAAAGCAAACTACTTATCCTCGAAGCTTTACATTGCGACCAAAGCTCACGATCTTAAGTAGTACTAAAGTTCTAAGTGTCACGATCCTAAACAAACACATTTATACGTGAAAGAGTTGAATTGAAAGATCAAGTATAAAGATTCATTCTCTAGAACATTTATCTAAGACTTGGTCGATAAAAGAACAAGATACCATACATTGAAAAGTGTATTAAGTATACTTGATTCACGAGCTATCGATTAGCGAAAAGTTATTAAAGAAGCTCATCGACAACTCAAACCAAAACCAACACCATCCTTGGCGTGGAGTCTGGGAAGTACTTAGTTTGAGAAACTAAGGAATAACTCAAGGTTATTAGTCGGAAGTACTTAGTTTGAGAAACTAAGGAATAACTCGAAGGTTATTGAGCACGGAAGTACTTAGCTTGCAAGCTAGGAATAGCTCAAAAGTTTTACGAGTCTGGGAAGTACTTGGTTTGTGAAAGCGAAGGAACAACTCAGGGGAACATTTGGTTGGGAACCATTTTTAAGGAATCTTAGAATAGGATTTTTGTAAGGTGACCTCAATTATCTATTCTAGTGAATTCTAGGTCTTTGGAAGACGAAGTGGATTAGTTGGAGGATTCGCCACCTCCGGATACCACTATACTTGCTGTGTTATTTACTTTTACGTACTTACATTTGACAACACACACACACACTTTAACGCACTTATCTATCTTAAGTCTTCCGTGCTCTGATTCTAAGTATCAGATATCTACAGATATCGAGAAATAGTTTTATCGACAAAAGTTTTAAAGACTATTCACCCCCGTCTAGTCTTTTACTTTGCGTTATCTGGACGACAAGTGGTATCGAGCGGGAGGTTCACAACATACACCTTGAACCTAGATCCCCAGATAGGTGAAGGAACTTTGTCCATTTCGAGGACTATTTAATTTGTGTGTTAAGTGTGCAGAATGTCTACGAGTGATGCACCCGTTCTCAAACAGGAGAACTATGAGAAATGGAAAAATAACATGATGCTCCACCTTGAAGCCATAAGTGGCGAAATGATCGAAGTGATAAAGAATGGCCCGATAGTTATTCAACAACTTAAACAAGTCATGGAGGTTTCTAATGGTAGAGAGAGATCAAGCGAAGGATCTTCACAAGCGATCGTCGACAAGTGGGAGATCTACTAGTCGAGTTATTCGAACGAAAGCCAGAGAACTACGGACATCGGAAGATGCGAGAAATCATCTGGATGGTCAAGCTCGTAATATCATCATCGATCAACACTGAGCACATACGATTGTAAAGCGTGGGTGCTAAAAGCAAAAGTTGCTGGCGGTGATTGAAGAAATCTGCTTGGGTGAAAACCAAAGAAAACAAGTTGAAGTTCTCAAGTTGAAATTTCAAAATTTCAAACAAGGACCTTGAAACTCTGGAAGAACTTGATTTGGATTTACCACTCTCATGAGTGATATGGCGACTTAGGAAAGAGCAGATACTCCCGGTCGAAAAGATTAAGACTATTGTCGAAGTCTTAACCACTTGGGAGCATACTAAATTCTTTATTTTAACGAGGAATGCGAAATATCACTCGGTGTAACTCTTCTCACATCTTGCTACGGTTGATTATGAGACAACACAAAGAGAACAAACAAGCTGAAAAGTTGCGAGAATATTGCTCTAGTTGCTCAAGGAACTTGAAAAGAAGAAAAGCAAGGAAGAGGCGAGGATGCTCTTGCTACAAAGCAAATGAGCAAATATGTCGATCGAGAAATTGAGAGAAGAAAAGCGAAGAGAAGTGAAAAAGCATCTAGGCTCAAACTATCACGGTACAAAAATATGCATAGCTTCATTTGAACAAACCATTCGAGAAAGCATCATGTCTTGAGGCGGTAGAAATTGGAAGCGATATATGTTTCTATTATCGGAAACGGGTCACTTCAAGAAGGATTGTCACGCTTCAACAAACTAAGGACGGTGACAAGAAAGATAGAAGAATCTTGAAGAAGCGAGCTTTATTAGCGAAGAAAGAAAGAAAATCAAACTCATTTGGATGCTCTAGACTTTGAGCCATGATTCCGAAGATGACAATTAGGATGACTCAACCTTACCATCACCGAATTATGTGGAGTTACTCATGATATAATCGACTTGACCTCAAGAAGAATGAAATGTGTGGAGTTCTTTGAGATTGTGGTCAGGACATCTCTAACATAGAAATCATCTTATGGCTGATGAGGTAACACATACTTCTTGTTATACTTATGAAAGTGATGAAGAAGAAATAAAAGATCTAGAAAATCTCAGGAAAGATCTTGACATCTATGAAAGAGAATTTCTAATGATCCAAGCTAGAGCCGAAAATCTTGAAGAAGAAAAGAATTCTCTTGCAAAGGAAAATTCTCAATTAGTTAAGATATCTGAGAAAAAAGGATGCTGAAAATGCATTTCTCAAAGCTCAGATATCTGAGACAGAAAAGTCACATAAAGAAGCAATGGCTGAATTACGAAAGAAATATGAAGATCTTCTTTCTGAGAACAAGGAACTCGAAAAGAAAGAATTATCTTTTCAATCATATGCCAAAGCTTGTGACACTCTTACTGAAGTACAATCTTACTTAAGAGATCCTTCAGAAAAGAAAGGACTTGAAATTTGAATACAGACAGATTGTTCTGTCACTCTGAATAAGAGTGAGGAAAGAAGAACATTTGTAAGTACTTAGCAAGATGGTTCCCATGCAATCTATAGTATCGGTCAGAAGATGAAGATTGTTGACAAAGGAAAGGCAGTTGCGACTAAACCTTTGTGGGAAAAACAAGTCAAAAACAAAACTGTTGGGCACGTCTCTGAAAAGAAACACAACACTGAAAAGTGTAAACACCTGATGCTATGTCTCTCAAAAGGGTAGAATTGCGAGGTGGCAAATTCTCTCATGTCACTTTTACGGAAAGAAATTGGATCGACGAGAGACTAGCAAAGGCTGAGAAAAGATCTCGATAGCTTCAAGTGCTCAAAGCAGTATTGGCTATAAAGGCATCGGGAAACAACTTGCTCATGAATACAAGCAGGGCAAGAGCGATGGCTAAAGGCTAGAATTGCTCAAAGCAATTATCGAAGTGGAAGTTGAATCAAGCAACTGAAAATCGAATGCTGGGCTAGAAGAAATCGCAGAAAGCTAAGTTCTCTTTGAAAAGCAAACTCGGAAACTTAAGTGTCTGAAAGCACCAAATGGAACACCTAGGAACACACGAGGAAGAAAATAATTCTTAATAATGATAATCATTCAATTAGAATTCCTCCTTATGTTCCTATTAGACAAAAGAATGTTCGAGAAATTCATTCAAAAATGGATTCCTACTGGAAGATTGTTTAGTCCTGATGGTTCAAACTGTAAATTGAGAACCTAATCTCATGTTCCCTGTTGTGTGCAGAATGCTTCCTGGACTAAAGCACAATGGCTATTTGATAGTGGATGCGGAAAGCACATGACAGGAGACAAAGCAAATCTGGTCGATTACAAAGCTTGCAACACAGGACGGATATCAGTTCTTGGAGGAGAATTAAATCCCTCTCTGGGATTTGGCAACGTCAAAATGGGAACATTAACAATCACTGACGTATTACATGTTAAGGATTTGAAATATAATCTATTTAGCATGAGCCGGTTTGCAGACAAAGGTTTCTTGTAAAATTCAAAGCAAAATCGCAAACTAATTGACAATGAGTCCATGAGCAGGTCTTGGTTGCTTTCGGCGGAAAAGCGATCTTTATGTTGCGATTGGGCATCTGCCACAATGAAGAATGTCTCATGGTGAGTCAATCTGGTCACCTGGAAGAGCCTTTGGTTATGGCACAAAAGAATGAGTCACTTGAACTTCAAAACTACGAACAAACATGCGAAAGAGTTAGTGGTTGGCCTTCCCAAAACATCTTCGAGAAAGGATGGTATACATTACGCATGTCGGATGGAAACAATCGAAAATCTCTTTCAAGTCGAAAACTAGACACTCTAGTGTTAGACCACTGCAACTACTACATATGGATCTTTTGAATCATACGTAACTAGTTATGCGGAAAGAAATATGAATGCAGTTGTTGTAGATGACTTCTCAAGATTCACTTGTGTTGTATTTACGAAACACAAATCGATGCCGAGTGGAGATACCAAACTTCTTTGAAAAAGCTTGAAGTCATGAAAAATGACAAGGTATCTACAATCAGAACAGACCATGGTACTGAGTTTGTCAACCAGTACATAAAGGAGTTTTGTACCTGCAAAGTTATACAACACCAACTTTCCTCTGTAAGAACACCTCAACAAAATGGTGTTGCAGAAAGGAAAAACAGAACCCTTAAAGAAGCTGCAAGGACGATGCTAGGCGACTGAAATAAGTGAAGTTTATTGAGTTGAAGGCGTAAACACGACTGCTACACTTTCGAGGATGTTTGATAAACAAACACCATGACAAGACCCCTTATGAAATCTTGGTTGGTAGACCCCCTAATATCAAACATCTGAGAGTATTTGGTTGTAGATGTTTTGTTCTAAACAATGGAAAAGATTATTTGAAAACATTTCAGCCAAAGGCAGATGAAGGTGTATTTCTTGGTTATTCCACGATTAGCAAAGCCTCTGAAATTTACAACAAAGAACAAAGAAAATTGAAGAATCGTTCATGTTGTATTCTATGAAGGAAGTAAAAACACCTCTAATGATGAACTCTCGAAAGGTTCAAAGAAGCGATGTTGAGGATTACGAAGAAGAGTCCTCGAAAGGAGAAACATCATTATGGAAAGTGAGGATGACTACGGCGTAGAAAAGCTTGATATGCCTAGTAACAACAAGATGACTCACAAACATGATGAAGAATTTCCTATGAAACTTCGAAATGGAAATGAAGATATTCATCATGAAGCTATCTCGTAAACAATCTCTACGAAGACATGTTCGAGATAGCTCAAACCTTGAACAAGTGTCGGGACATTAATTGCCCTTACGAGGAGCAAAATGTCTTAAATCTTGAAAAAGTATCAAATCAAAATCGGTGATTCACATTGAAATCATTTGGATATTGATCCTACTAGCACTAAACCCATGATGAGATGGATCAAGGATCATCACGAAAAGATGTGATTGGACCAATTAATCAAGGTGTTAGGACTAGGAGAGCAATAGTGACAATGCTAATTCTCTCTTTGGATGTTTCATCTCAAATATTGAACTAAAATATGGAAGAAGCATTAGGAGACCAAGGTTTGGATCTACGCAATGCAAGAAGAGTTGGATCAATTTGAGAGAAACAAAGTCTGAAACTAGTTCCATTTGTGGAAGGAATATACGTGATTGGAACTAAATGGGTTTCGAAACAAAATGAAAGAATCGGTGAAATAACGAAACAAAGCAAGATTGGTTGCGATGGATTTACCGGAATGAAGGCTTAGATTTTGATGAGTCATATGCAGGTTGCGATTGGATGCAATAAGACTCTTTCTAGCCTTTGCAGCTCATAAAGATTTTAAAGTTTATCAGATGGATGTCAAAAGTTCATTCTTGAACGGTGAACTTGCAGAAGAAGTTTATGTTGAGCAACCACCTGGCTTTGAAGTTTCCTCAGAAAGTAGAATGGTCTATAAACTACAAAAAACTCTATATGGACTGAAACAGGCTCCAAGAGCATGGTATGACACTTTGGCCAAATACCTTCTGGAAAGTGGTTTCAAGAAAGGTGAAGTTGATAAAACTTTATTTACCTTAAATCATGATGGGAAACTACTCTTAGTTCAAGTATATGTTGATGACATCATATTTGGATCTAAGGACAAGCAACTTTGTAATGACTTTGCAAATCTCATGAAAAGTAAGTTTGAGATGAGCATGATGGGAGAAATGAATTATTTTCTAGGATTGCAAGTCAAGCAACTCAATGATGGAATATTCATTAGTCAAACAATGTATGCAAAAGATATGCTCACAAAATTCAATCTTAAGCCTTCTGAAAAGAATGCTAAGATACCTATGAGCATTGGAACCAAAATGACCTATCTTGAATCGGATAAGAGTGTTGAAGAACATAAGTATAGGAAATTGATAGGTTCACTACTTTACCTCCTGCAAGTAGACACGATATTCAATCGTCGTTGGAGTGTGCTAGATTTCACAAATCTGATCGAAACACACTACAACATTGCTATGAAAATATTAAGGTATGTAAAAGTACGATAGATGTAGGATTGTGGTATCCTAAAAGCGGATTGAGTTTATGGGTACTCGGGGCCTTGATTATCTTTGAATCCTTTGCTTGATAGGAAAAGCACCTCGGGAACTTTTCGGTTAGGTACTAGACTTATCTCGTGGTTTAGCAAGAAGCAAAACTCAATTGAAACTTCTACCACGGAGGTGAATATATTGTTCTTTGGTTGTTGTGCAACACAAATTACGTGGATACAACAACAACTTAAAGACTATGGACTCGATGAAGAAAACTCCCATTTTACGTGACAACACAAGTGCTATTGCGATTACACGAATCCTAAATTTCATGCGAACAAAGCATATTGATGTTAGACATCACTTCGCCGAGACCATGTTGAAAAAGGCAATATAGAGATACTCAAGATTGGCTTTGAAGACCAACTTGAGATATCTTCACTAAGCCACTACAAGAAAGTAGATTCTTAGCCTTAAGACATAGTCTTGGACTAATGGAACTACTGATGAGTGAAAAAGTTCGAGAATGCAGCGGGCATCTAGAGAAGAGGTATTTGGAGCGGGCATCCGGAGAAGAGGTATCTGGAATGGGCATCTAGAGAAGAGAAAGAAATGCAGAGCGTATCCGGAAGTCAAAAGGCTAAAGAGCAAAAGGCGACTTAAGATCTACGAGGCGGAACTCGGATATACGAATCACTCTATAAGCGGGAACACAAAGGAGAATAGTACAACTATCTGCGATTAACTACTCTCTTGAAATTCGCATTATTTCTATCTTGATGAAAAACTTGGAAAAATCCTAAGTATAAAATGATTCAAATGCAAGCAGTGTTCTTGGTCATACAAAGCGTGATTCGGATAGCTAATAGCCAAAATTCATTAAATGGGCACAATTACACTTGTTGATTGTGATCATTCTTTGAAAAAGCAATGGTGACCCTTGATGAAATTAAGCGTTTGATCTATCTGGTGGAAATTAATTCACGATAAATAGTGAATTGTAAAATTTAACAAAACCCACTCTACATTTAATGCTAGAACTAACTTTTGCTCACGCGCTTGCAAGTCAGAATCGTACACAAAATCAATTTGTATGTATTTATGCATTGAGATTCTATTGCTATATATATAGGATTTTGGCAAAAGAAATCACTTTCGCCTAATCCAAAATTCTGACTTAAAAAAAATAGCAAAACCTTCTCTTGATTCTCTGCAAACCTTCTACAATCTCTGCAAATCAAGATTAAGTTTTTCTGCAAAGAATTCTTGAATCAAATCTCTTTCAAACACCAAATTCCTACACTATATAAAGAGATGTCCCCGAAGAATTCTTCCACGAAATCTCAATCCTCCTTTGATGCCTTTGAAAAGCAAGCACGAGTTGGTTATTATGAACAACCATTGGTAGGAGATTTTAATCGACCATTGGACTTCAAATCACGAGAATGATTTGGGGTGGTGCCATGGTTGAGGAATACCTCACTACGATAGAGAACCAAGCCGAAAGGCGATTCTTGACATGCTTGAAAAGGCACAAATCGAGGGTTTTCTATCTGCTTCGCCCAGTGGAATTTCATCACTCGATGTGTTGGAATTCTACAACAACTCGAGGATAATTTTACGTGTTTACGAAGGCCTTTGCAATAGTGTCTGTCAAAACCTCGATCGAGAAAGGAAATCATACGGACTTAACAACTTTACGTAAGTTGTTTGAGTTTCAAAATCTTGGAAAGGATTTTGAAATAAACACCAAGGATGATGATCTCCTTGAAGGTGTTAAACAATTATGCGATGGCGTGTGTGATCTTGAAAATCGAGATACACCCTTGAGTACAAGCTTCGACATCGAACTAGACATCGATGGTTCCTTTGGGATGTATTGGCTTGCATTCTTCACGGATGCTTTGATGGTCTACAAGGAGGTCTTGACCGGATAAGCGAAACGATGGATCATGATGTTCTTCTTTGAATCAACAAGACAAAATTTGGAAAACCCTTTTAAGCGGGGAAAATCGCCTTCATGAAGTTTGTGAAGAAGATTCAGGCTTGAGCCTAAGATCGTAAAGGACTAGGTGAGCGAAGGCCACGATGGCTATAGTGCGAAGATATGCTACTTCTTTGGAGAAGCTTGGCATTGAGCTCGGAGAGGCAATTTGAAATAGCCATGATAACCTACTCTACAAATATGAGTATACAAACTTGATGAAAAAGGTTCTTGGGTCTCAAAAAGGTTCTAAGAAGCGAAAGTGCGAAAAGGTATCGAAGAAAGGTTGCGACGAAGCCAGAACTTCAAGAAAGAAGTCGATGGCAAATCGGAAGACACACCCATTGAGGTTATCGATTCTCGGATATTCTGGGCCTTGCTAGATGGTGATAAAGGCGATCAACTCATCAATCTTGCAAAGAGTTATCAACTCTTGAGCAAGTAGACTCAAGAGAAAGTGCTTTTAGAAATGTGAAGACTATTACGAAAGCTTTGGCGATGAACTCATAAATGCTACCAAAGCGGTGAAAAGCACCAAGCCCCATCTGCGAAATCGCGGGAGTAATGGACCAATCGGTTCCCAATCTTGATGAGAGCTCGGCGATGAAGATGATGAACTAATCATCTCTCAAGTCCTAGAAAGAACAAAGAGGGCTAAGGTTCTTTATGATGGCGGTGATAAGGTTTACGAAGAAGAACCTACACCTCGGAGTTCTTGAACAAGCACCTCTGAAAAGGTTGTTGGTGCAAACACATCATCGAGGAGCGTTTCTACGCACAACTTCAAAAAGCCACGATGAGTGGTAATTTAGTCTTTGGAATCTTGATGGAAATGCCACGTCTAAAAATACGGAAGAACACTCTATAGACCGATCTTACGCTTCCGGACAACCACAACAACCACAATGCCACAAGTGGTTGATGAAATGGTAAATGAACTCCATTTGAATTACCGACATTACAATCTGTTGAAGAAAATTACGCAAAAGCGGGTTCCCCGACTCGACAAGAGGGATCAAGCGAGACATCCACTCGGAATGATCAACTAGGGAGAATGGCCCAGTTGCACACTCGGGAAAGGTGTGAAGTACCTAAAACTTCAAACAAAGAAGGCATCTTTGGAACAAGAAGACCAAAGTATAAAAGGGTCACAGTTCGAGAGACCAATCGACTGACAATGCTCGGGTAGTGAATGGTTTAACTCCTACCTGTGAAAAATTTATGCTTGTATATCTTGTTACTTATATAAAAATTCTTTATTCTGGTGAGTTAGAAACACGAAACAAGAGGAATTTGGAAAGCTTGCCTCGAAGCGAGAAGGAGGTACTGACCTCGCCTCTTAAGAAATGAGCTGTACCACGGTGATAATTGATTCTTAAGATAACACTTTTCGATCATTTGTCATGTGCTTAATCATTTAAAGTAAATGTTTCTAACAGGCTCCAGCGAGAAAGAGGAAGATAAAGCGAAATGCGAGGCGAACCTAGAGACCAACAAGGTTTCTGAAGAACACATCATTGAGCCTTCTAGCGTGAAGGTACATGAAAAATCAGTGATAAGTATTCTTCATCATGGGTTATCTTAAACTTCTTCTAAAATATTCAATACTTTCTACTTACAGGCTCATTCAGAAGTGGAAATGCAAAGGGAAAAAGTTGCGACATCCCTGCATCAATGGAAATTGATGAAGCTCCCAATGCGACATCACATGAAAGAATACGAAGCGAGAAAGTTTACGAGAAAATGACTGAGCTTCCTATTGAGGAAGTAAGTCCAAAACTTCGAACTCATTAAAGCATTTTGCACAAATTCTTTCAAATAATTTCCTAAGTATTGTATGAATATTAATTCTCAGGTTCAAGAAAGAAAGGTTGATGAGGACCAGACTTCCAAGTCTCCACCTCACAACAAGATATCTGAGACACCAATTGTCTCGAGCACAAATCTCTGAGCTGAAGTACTTACTCGGGTAACTCGAAACTAAACTACATCTACTCAGATATCTACAAAAGTTTTGAAGCTCACTCAAAACTCTTTCTTTGAGCTCAAACAAGTGCAAAGGGCTCCCAATGATGAGAAAAGGGACTACTTCCCTTCTTCAAAGCTCAAACCACTGAAAGCATATTGAATGCTTGAGAAATGGCAAAGGTTAAGGTGCTCGATCTCTACGAAATATTGAGAATCACAGATCAACCAACGAGACGAGCACGAGCTCTTGACTTGGAGACATATATCCATGCAATGTTCCTACCGAGCGATTACGATTGCGACTCTATTGCATAAGGATTTCTCCGGACAAGTGGCGCCTGATTTGATCTGAAGCCTTTGAGCAGGCGGATGGTGGACAAGATTACATATGGCATTCAAGCGATTACGCCTTGAACTACGCAATTTATACCTTACGAACAAGAAGAGGTTAATGGGCGAAGATCACTATTCTGAAGTAATCAATCTTATGTATACGAAGATGATGAGGAGGAAGAGATAAGCAACGACTTGATGAACCTCCAGACCATCACCAAAAGGATGACCTGAGACAAAAGGATGATGATGATGCCCTGGACCGGGGACGGAGGAATTTCACAAAGAAATCATGCCTCAAGCTGAAAGCATAAGCGAGAGGAAAGCACGAAATCTCCGTCTCCATCTCCTCAAAAGTCAACTCGTCCATCTTCCCAACAAAGGTTATCTTGAACAAGTAGTTGAGGATTACGAGAAATCGCTCGAGAAATTGTTGAATACTCGATCGAGGCGCTCAACTCGGACAAGCTGTTGGAAGAAGAACAACAGTTCCATCTTCAAGCTGGAAGACGGATAGCTAAATCCATAGACAAGCTTGACCAACTACAAGATCAATATCTGCAAGAGATGATTGCGTACTCACGAGGTTAAAGAGCTACGGATCTTTGTAAATGTCATCACCAAAGAACTTCGATATTAAAGAAGTATACGAAATTAAGCATGATGCTAAGGTGCATCATCTTCAAAAGAAGTACCATCCTCCTCCCAAAAGGGAAGAAACCAATCTACGAGATGGTTCTTTGGACTACACAATCGATGAGAATGTCGAGAGGATGAAGATCCTTTGGGATGATTACTCGGATGATGAAGAAGACAAGACTTTGGCGAGCACCGCAATGAATGAACATCTAAGCGGTTTCACACTTGAAAAGAAGCGGTTGCTCTGAAACTTTCAAAGCGCGAAATGTCCACTCCATGAATACATGAGCAGATACCAAAATCGCACATCTGAAAAGGAGATGTCTTCACGAACAAGGAAGTAATTGCCTCCGTCCCTACGAAATGAAAAAGTTCCTTTGAGCTCGTCACTCGAGAACAACTAGCATAGTCATTGCTCGAAAGATGCGGGAATGATAAGGGCGATGATCGTCTTTAGTGAAAAATCTTTCCAAGAGGCAAGTTACCTTCTTTGGAAGCAGATGCCATCCTAGGCCCATTGGGAGCTCAGCGATAAGGACAATGGACTTATCAAACAAAATCGAGAGCTCAAAGCCGAACTTGAAGTTGTTCACGCCTACAATTATTTGCAAGGGCATTTAACTCTCTCTTAGATTCTTTTATGAGGTAGTCGATGACAATAACTAAGGGGAAAGAGTGTACAAATCTGGACCTCAAAGTCGGGAGAATGGGAAGAAGGAGAAGAAAACAAGAAGAAATGCAGGTAGTGCGGCTCGAGAGGAAGAAGAAACATGAAAACTTCCACCACCACTCGAATCAATGAACCCTCCTCAAGCAGTGCTTTGCAAATAGTAGTTGCTTCGAGAAACCTCTTGAAGGGCGCAATGATAACAAGGGCCGTAGCACGAAACCTCCAAGGAGTACGAAGGCTCCAAGGAGAAGGCAGTTAAAGGATTGATGAATCTTACGAAGAAAAGAAGAAGGCGAAATCAAGTCCTTTGAAGCGATGAAGAAGCGTAAAACTCTCACAAGATTTAATCTTGATGATGATGAAAAGCGATGAAGATGAAGCTCCTCTTCACGGAAAAAGGAAAATTGAAAGCTGGCGGGCCCATGCTGCAAAGCCCTAGCGCTAAAACACCCTCTGGAAATACCAAGTCTATCCGGTGGTTCTTCAAGCAACAACCCAAAGAGAATTCAAGAGAGAAGGAGCAGTGAGAGCAAAGAAAAATTCAACTTCCACTCGGGCGGAAGAAGCGAAATAGAGTATGTGAAGAATGACAATGATTCCTCTGTCTCTGGTGCATCAATCGGAAAAATGGCTATTGGATTACGGAACTTAAGCATCTCTTGGTAAATTCAAGATTTCGAACCAATCCATAAACAACTTATGGCATGGAGAAAAGATAAGCCAACCTTGATCAACACCAATCACATTAAAGCTGGTTGGATTTTGAAGTTTTCAAGAAGCCATGAGAAAGGACCTCTCGATGAATGTCCATATGGAAAGCCGGATGATGTGCACGAATGCGAATATCACGAACGAGCACAAGAGCAAGACTTCATGTGGAACCACATGAGTCGTTCTATCTGGCGAAGATCAATACAAGGTGACATCGGATATCGAGGATTATCTCTGAATACTTCAAGCTTTGGATATCGAATAGAGCATGCACGGAAGTGGGGAAAGTATACGTGGGTCAAACATTTTGTCGAAGAATCCTACCAAAACCTACAAAGAGGTCGTGGATTTGCGAGACACCTTTGAGATGCTCGTCGAACACTTCTCTATGATTATTACGATGACATCAAAAGGTTGGAGATAGGAAATTTGGTGATCGATCCACGAAATCTTGTTGAAGACTTGAAGAGTTGAAGACTAGTCTATTAGGATGTTTACTTGGAGCTTGGTTACTCCTGGTGTCCTAATTTACTATGTATTTTTTTTTTTGTATTTTCTTTGTTGAGCTAAACTTGTTTTATGTATTGAAGTTATCGTAATCTTTCTTTGTAACTTATCTGAAGAACTTACTCTCAGATAGTATTCTATAAAAGATAACTTGTCAGCAAAGATCACACCTTGTGATTTGGTTGATGTTTACTTTCTGCACTTAATTGAATGAATTGAAAAATCTTAAGAAATGATTAAGTGTTGGATTGATCACTCGTCAGTTGTAATAGGTCAGATAGTCATCGTTGACTGATCAAAAAGGGGGAAATTTGTTAGGAAATTTGTTAGATATTTTGTTAGAAATATCTGTTTAGATTTTGATCAGCAACATGATGACTTATCTTAGTCTCAGAAAGGTGATTAGTACTCTTGGTTCACTTGAACATTGTAAAAGAGGAAACCCACTAAGTATGATAGTCTAGCTAATCTTGTATAGGATGTTAGGTCTCAAAATGTAATTTTTATTTTATGAAGAGAAGACCAAGAAGACATCCAAGCATAACAAGTTCAGCGACATTGAAGATTTGAAGGCGCACAAGATTCTGAAAAGCAGTTTCTGAGATACCTTGGCGGATATCTTGAAGACACGAATAGTTTTAAATAAAGCTGTATCCTGAGATATCGAGAAATAAAAGGTCTATCTGAAAACAAGGAAAGTGTCCACAGATATCTATTCTCAGATACCTTGAGCTTTAACCACATTTCTGAAAAAGAAATATATATTGCAAACAAAGTTGTTTCAATAAAAGTGGTATCTGAAGATAAAGATAAGAACGTGCAAAGAATCAGAGAAATCTGATCAAGGTTGTCTCTGATACAAAGCATAGTTCCGTTGGCACTCTGAGACAAAAGTATAGTACAATGCATTAAATGCAGACGGAGATATACGAACAAAAGCAGCGGTAACCGAAGAAGAAGACAAACCTTCTACGATACTATACACGAGATATCAATAGTTTGAATTTGATTTAAACTAGCGGATACTATTCAAGCGGCACTCAAATTCATCTATAAATATCAACACTTAGGCGCTTGAGAAGACACTGAACACCTTGAACTCCATAAACACATTTGAACATCTTACTCTCTCAAAGCAAACTACTTATCCTCGAAGCTTTACATTGCGACCAAAGCTCACGATCTTAAGTAGTACTAAAGTTCTAAGTGTCACGATCCTAAACAAGCCTGACTATCTGTGAAAGAGTTGAATTGAAAGATCAAGTATAAGATTCATTCTCTAGAACATTTATCTAAGACTTGGGTGGGTAAAAGAAAAAGATACCATACATTGAAAAGTGTATTAAGTATACTTGATTCACGAGCTATCGATTAAGCGAAAAGTTATTAAAGAAGCTCATCGACAACTCGAACCAAAACCAACACCATCCTTTGGCGTGGAGCGAGGAAGTACTTAGTTTGAGAAACTAAGGAATAACTCAAGGTTATTAGTCTGGGAAGTACTTAGTTTGAGAAACTAAGGAATAACTCGAGGTTATTGAGCACGGAAGTACTTAGCTTGGGAAGCTAGGGAATAGCTCAAAAGGTTTACGAGTCTGGAAGTACTTAATGTGAAAGCAGGGAACAACTCGGGGGAACATTTGGTTGGGAACCATTTGTTTAAGGAATCTTAGAATAGGATTTTTGTAAGGTGACCTCGATTATCTATTCTAGTGAATTCTAGGTCTTTGGAAGGCAAGTGGATTAGTTGGAGGATTCGCCACCTCCGGATACCACTATACTTCATGTTATTTACTTTTCTATACTTACATTTCAGCAACACACACACACTTTAACTATTTCTGCACTTATCTATCTTAAGTCTTCCACGCTCTGAATCTAAGTATCAGATATCTACATAGATATCTGAGAAATAGTTTTTATCGACAAAAGTTTTAAAAGAATATTCACCCCCCCCCCCTCTAGTCTTTTACTTGCCGTTATCTGGACCAACAGAACATCTGGATCATCGATGTCCTCTCCTCCTGCCGTAGGAAGAGGAATCTCACTATCATCGAAAGATATAGCGTTTGTACCCCGCTGGAGCAGCGTACGCTCTATCGTTGTTCCGAAGATTTTGAGCCGTCCGCTCTCTTGCGTTCCTACTATCACCTCCGGATGGCCCGCCTGCAATGGTGTTGATTACTCCGTTGTAGGGAGGGTTCTCCATATCCATGCCATCGCAGTATCTATACAGACGTCCATCCGTGCGAGGCGGATAGTGAGCCGGTGGAGGTGGCAAAGATAGCGGACGGGGAGGTGGTTCTGTAGCCTTATCCTCCCTTCTTCGCTCCGCTCTATCGTGCCTAGAGGGTTCATCCATGTAGATGTGCTCCTTGAGCTTGCCTTCTCGTACCAAGTGTTCAACCTCTGTTTTTAGTTGGATACAGTCATCAGTCTCGTGACCACAGCACTTGTGGAACTTGCAATACCCCTTTGTATCCATATTCTTCCGGTTGTTGTGAGAGTGCTTGGGCCATTGAATGTCCAGCTTTTTCTCGATGATAGTCGCCAAGATGTCGGATCTTGGTCTGTTGAGACGGGTATAATCCGCATATCTCCTCGGCGGACTTCTCTCCCTGTGGAAGCCTCTATCCCTGTGATCCTTCTTCGAGTCAAACTTCCCCGGGCGTTGCTCTTGCTTCACCGGATCCTTTCCTTTCTTGGAACCAGCTCTTACTGGAACATTCCTCCGATACTCCTCTCCGTACATCACTTCTTCACAGATGTCATCTAAATGCTTCTCCTCACCTCGACTAGATAGTTTCTGCGGAGCTCTGAGTTGAAAGTATTAGCGTACCGGTGACGGACCCGTTCCTTAATACTGTGCGGCTCAACTCGAAGAACTTCCGTGTGAAAGCGATCAAAGAAGGTCCTAAGATCCTCTTGCTCATTGTATAATTTACGCGGTGCTCTCTGATTCGCTTTCTCCTCTTTGCCTTTCCAAATCGCGCCAAGAACTTTGAAGAAAGGTCTACATATGACTTTATCGACTTGTTCGGTAGAGTAGTGTACCAATCCATAGCCGTTCCGAAGAGAGTAGATGAGAACGTGAGAGCTTTTGTAATGTCGCTCATTCCCTTGGAATCCATCTTGTTGTTGTACCTTGTCAGGTGTCCAACAGGACAAGCATCCCCGTAGTAGTACTCCAAGCTCGGGATTGCTTGATCCGAGTTTCTGTTCCTTTCCTTTTCTCTCATGATTTCATCACACGAGGGATTTGGTGCACTAGTGGTTATCTGCTCATGGTCCTTTACTAGGCGTCCGAGATTCAGAATCTGGGCCTCCAAAGCCTTCTGTTGAGCATAGATTTCATCGGCAGTCATGATTTCTCCTGTCCTCGGATGCGGCTACATCCATGAGGAGTTCTTCTATCAGGACCGCTAGACGTTTACGCCACCTGATCTCTGTCTCTAGGAGGTGCTTGTCGCGGAGCTCCTGGGTGCCTATTATCTCCTTCTTGATACTCTCTCCTTCCGTTTGGGCTTCCTTCACCTCGAGCGTGAGAGGCAGACGCCCGTCGGTCGAGAAGGTTCCGCAAATCCTCTTGAGGTGGCTGGTTCCCCAACCTCTCTTGGATCGTACGTTGCTTGTTCCTCGATAATGCAGGCTCTGCCTGAGGAGGAGTGACCACTGGCGGAGTGGCGTGTTGAGGAGGAGCATTGTTGGACCCCAGGCACCCTTGAATGATTGTGAGCAACCTATCGAACTGCGTCTCGCTTAGTCCGAAATCACTAGTGCGGACAGTGCGACCATCGAGCATAGTGAATTGTTGGCCTGCTGCAGGGCCTTGAGCTTCTGCCGGAGAAGCTCGTACGACCCCTTCATCCGAGGACAGGCTGGTCGTGCGTCCCTCACTCGGATATCTCCTTCCAGTCATAGCGGCTCTGCATCCCCGGGTGGGCGGACGTCCTCGTGGGCGCGGTGGTGGAGTCCCCACTCCTGCAGCACCAGCCCGCGCTATTCGTCTTGGTCTTGCCATCAGCTCAATTCAAATACGAAAACTTCTTGTCTCATTTCCCACAGACGGCGCCAAAATGCTGAGGGGTAAAACCTCGAGCACTAACTAACTATACTATTACAAGCAACCTAGTCTAAGGCCCGCCTCTGACTTAAAGTCCGACGTAGTACCGGTCCGAGCTTGAGTACCTGAAAGGACTAAGTGGGGGGGGGGGTTAGAATGGGTTATCCGGATTGCCTATGTCAATCCGGTAAGAGACTTTACTCAAGAGAGAGTTGGAAGCTCTCAATGTAATAGTTATGAGGGATTATGATAACACTTGGGAATTGACTTAGGGATTCCACTTCCTTTAAAGTCTTGGACCTTGTGCTATATTTATGGTTATCGTACCTTATGAGGTCGCCCATAAGATGATGCCAAGTGTATGCTTCAGATTTGGACACCAATGCTACCTTTGGCCCATGGCCCATTAGTGAATAGTAACCCCGTACTAATCAATGGGCCTGGGAGGGTAGTTTGGACCTTTTCCCTCTGAGAATACTGTTCCGCCCGTTGGGTCCGTGTCAGTCCCTCGGACAGATCTGTCTGCTTGGTTGATCTGCCCTTGGGTAACTCTGGATGTCCAAGCCAAAAGTCTCACGGAAGTATCTCAGTGGTTCTGTTATATATGTTTTGGTCTTAATGAGATGGTGGCGTCCGAGATTCTCTCGTCCGGTCCGTTTGGCATCTCTGTACTGACGTAGCCAGGTTTAGAAGTCCCTTCTCCAGCTAGCTCGGACTTCTTTGTGAGGGCACGATGACTTTAAGCGTCTTGGTTGATTCACTTTGGCGGACCGTGAGGTCGGACGATCTTGAATGGCTATTTAAGCGTGATGCGCTTTAGGACACACTATGGCGCCCTTAGCGGATTAGACGCAATAAGTAACAAAAGTAACTAAGCGGTTGTTGTAAGCAGACTTTAACTACAAGATCGTTCTCAAGGAGTTAACTAGGCAACTATAGCGTTTTCAAGTATCAAGCGTAAGAGTTTGATGTAGGATTGTAAAATTGAGTTTGTTTGAAGCTTAAACTAAAGCGAGTAAACTAAAACGAATTTTGAATCAAGAGGGGGCAAATAGATGCGGTAGCATTTCGAAATAACCGAATAAGAATCAGACCAAGCGCTCATATGCCGTCACAGTTATTTGTCCAAAGAAAATACCAATTTCAGTTTAACCAAGACATTCTTTGAAGATGTAAAGTAGAAAATCAATCGATTGTCAGACGATTGATTCTTAACCGGAATGGTTTTGAAGATTCGGAAGAGATTCTTGAAATTGGGGTTTTACTAAGTTTGAGAAGGAGCTTAATACATATCAGCGAACCTAGGTCACGATGCGATTCGATTACTCCTTCTACGCATCTATTGAATGATTAGATACTCATGCTTACGGTAATAACATACCTGATAACAATCACAATCGAATTAAGCATGATATGATTACAAGCATTCACCAACACAAGATGAGAAATAGTGAAAGAAAGAATGGTTTGTTGATAATCTAACCTCAAGATCCGAATCCGATGTAAATGAAATGCGATTACAAGTGAAATCGATGAAGAACTAGAGCAAGAAACCAAAAGTAGGGTTTTCCTTGCTTTTTAGAGAAAACTAAGAAAAGAGTGAAAAGAAGAAGTGTATATGCATTATGTTTTAATCGATCGTGTCTCCGCCTCTGAATCATGGAAATGGGCGAGGCGACCACAGTTATAATAGCATCTCGCGGGCTCTGAACGTGTACGGTTTACGTATGCATCTCGCGGGCTCTGAGATGCGACACGAATTCGAATCGTCTCGCGTCACTTTATTTGAATCTTCTCAAATCGCCAACTAAGTGGAGTTTTGAGCTTCTACTCGGATATGAACTTCTATACAAGCGCCGTTTTGCCTCCAAAACCTCTCTAAACACACGAAAACCTGTAAAACACAAAACACATAAAATGCAAGAAGCGATATAAATGTAAATAAAGACTAACAAAAGGCGGTGAGAAGAACGAGATGAGACCCTAAAATATTGGATAATCATAATTGTGAGTGATGGGAGGAAGAGGAAGGAGTATATTAGGGTTTCTGCGGATCTTAGCGACGGATAAGTTTATCCGTATTTAGAGACGGATAGGGCTATCCGTCTCTAAATTTAGCAAACCTTTTTCCTTTTTTTTTCCTTATTATTCAGTCAACGAAATAAGCGACGAATACCCTATCCGTTGCTAAATAGCGACGGATAGTTTATCCGTCGCTAATCAATGCTGATTAGTCGCTATTTAGCGACGGATATTCCGTTACTATTTGGCAGTTTTCTTGAAGTGTTGTGGAATGTTCCATATAAGTGCATTGGGCAATTGTCAAGTAAATCCTTATATCTCTCCGATCCCAAGCCTCGTGAAAAGTTTCTCCGGAGAATTGGCTGAAGTTCTGGATTTGATTCTTCAGGTCAGATGTCTTCTTAAGTGGGAAGTACCTGAACATAAACTTATTGACCACCGTCCCATGTGTTATTTGTTTGGTGGAAGTGACAATAGCGATCCTTTGCATTGTCCTTGAGGCGGTTAGGGAATGCTCTTACAGAGCCCATTGGCGGTATACTGACTCATGTAGAACTCCCTAATAAAGTGCATCGGGTTTTCAGTTAGGTTCCCGTAGAAGTGCGGTAGTTGGTTCAGATGAGTGCCCTTCAGGTCATATTCTCTCGTAATTCTCTCAAGACAGATGCTCGAAGTATGCGGTGTAAATCTCAGCATAACATAGTCGCCCATGGGTCTGTCTTCTTCATCCATTAGTTCCACCCTTGCATGGTTATCTCTTCTTTTGTTCTCATCTAATCTCAGTCTTTCCTCGGCTATCCTTAGCCTTTTGTTCTAGTTCTTCTCTCCTGGTTTTAATCTCGAGATGAACCTTGAGCATCTCTTCAAGTTTGCACATCGGAACGTATCCAGGGTGAGTCTCATTGCTAGTACCTTCCCTGCTTACGTTACTAGGCAATTCCATGCTTTTCCTGTTTAGTATGAACACAAACAAACGACTATCACAGATATGAATAGAAAATACTAGAAAGATAATAAACAGAAATCTAAGGTTACGTGTTTTTGGATTTTTAATAAGAAAACAAACTAATGCGGAAAATAAAATATTTTTGGATTTTTTGCTGTGAAAATCGATTCCCACAAGTTATATATAATTTTTTTGGGTTTCTGCTATACGAATTGAAAGGCAGTAGCGTAAATTAAAAGCAAAAGAAAGATTTCAACTTATATCGAGCGATCGAAACTTGCTTGGCGATCGAAGTGTCCCAAATGACGCGAAATTTTGATGTGCACATAGAGATTTTGATTTTCTTTGTAGAACTGTAATCTAAATAAAATCAAAGATTATATTTATAAATGAAGTCCTCAAATCCAGTTTATAGCGGAAAGCTGACTCGGGATGTCGTTCTCCACGGACACATAGCATAGGAACAAGCAAATAACGTATGTAAATTGTATGCAGAAAGTAACAGAATGATTGAAGACATATTCATTGAATCACAGTAAGCCCTAATTAATTGAGATGAAATCGATGGTGGGAAGCCGTAAAGGATCCCTGACCTCCCTCTGCTATGCTACTCGACTTCTAGCTAAAATCTACGCGATTACCTCTAGCGACAACGGGCATATCTTATGATCGTGGTATAATCGGCATAAAGGATGTATAGAGTTGTATTACCACGATTTACGTCTAATAACTATTCCATTAATATATCACAGTATATAAGGAAGTAGTAAAAGCATAATTACGGCGGTTCGCCTTTACAAGAGAAAGTTAGCTACTCATAGTATTGTATTGACAGAAATCGAAAATAACAAGAATAGAAAGAAGAAGAAGAAGCTTAGTCTCTGCTGTCTTCGTGCTACTTCTAGGGTTTCCTCCTTCTCAGTGCCTGACGGCCAGCGGTTTTGGGGTTTCACTTCCCCGAGGACTGGTTCTCTCTCAAGAGAGCTGCTTTATGAGCGGTGTAGAATTATGAGACCCCTGATGTCTTATTTATACTTGAAATTTCGTGCTCTGGCCACCATTCTTCAATAAGGAAGGTTTAGAAAGGCGGGCTCTAGCTTGATAGGCCAACAAAAGGCCCAGAACCAAACAGAGCCATCACTGCGGTCAACAGTGGCCGCAAAGAGGATTCTACGGTACACAGTCGGCCGCATAGTGCGATTTCTGCAGGTTCTATCTATTCTTCTTTGTTCTTCGATTTCGAGCTTCGTAACTTCGTTTCCTCGGAAAGTGGTCTTGTAAAATATTGTTGCATCTTCAATTATCTTCGCATTGGTTGGTCGCATGACATGTTTTGACTCCTCGAACTCCGTGCAATGGCCAATCCGGCGTATTTGCTTAACTTTCTCAATTTCGCACAATTATGTCGTTTTGGCGCCTGAAATCGTGCAATTCCTCAAAAACATGATCATGACCTACAAAATACACACAAAGTTGGTAATTGACCATAAAATGATAAAAATATTAAATCTGAGCCAAAAAACGAAGGTCTAAAAGTATGCAATATCGCACATTTCATTGTCACATCAGTGGGCATAGCAAGAGGGTCATGTGGTGGAGGTGCTAGGGACTGTAACCCTCTATGACTTTCCTCTTGAGACAAGATAGAGAAAACTTTGGACAAGCTAGGGAAAGGTGTGATCATCAAAATTTGGCTTCTAATAGCAGCACAAGTATCATTTAGACCAACTAGGAACTTAGTGAAACAGTCTCTTTGATGTAGATCAGAGTTAGAAACAACAAGACAATCACACTTGCCACAAGAACATGCAGGAATAACTCTATAAGTGTAGTATTCATCCCAGAGGCTCTTAAACTCATTGTAGTACACAATCATATTGCTCAGGCTTCTTTCAAGGAAAAAACACGAGGACCATCACTTTTCACATAAGCGTAGATGAATTTCATCCCATAAATCTTTGACGTTCTTGAAAATAAAAAGAGTATGACGGATAGTAGGAGTAATGTAGTAAAGAATCCAAGAAGTTAACAAAGCTAGCATTGACAGATTTATAAGCAGTAGCCAAAATTTCATCAGTATCTTTTGGTTTTGCAATCGTACCATCAATGAAACCAACTTCATTCTTAACCATAAACCCCATGTAAACAGAAGTTTACCAAGCAATAAAGTTATCACCTGTAAAGTCTCTGCAACAGCGAATGGCAATAGAATCACCCGGATGAATGAAGTATGGAGAATTGGAATACTCAGTGGGTGTAGAGACAAGATTGCTCAAGTTTTGCCAGAAGAAGTCGTCGAAGGAGTTGGTGTGGAAGTTTGACGGAAGTAGTTCCAGCCATGTGGCGGTTACCAAAAAGAGCAGAGATCGATGAAGGAGAAACAAAGAAAACCGCAGAGCGATAGAGAACAAGGATTGAAAGGGATTGAAATCGATGAAAGCGATTTGAAAAGAAGAAAAATTAGGATCGAATGGCTTGTGATACCATGTTACAATTCAAGAATCAATGGAAGTAACAAAAGTATTCATTGATTAAAGAGTGAATTGTACAGATAAAATTGAAGAGAATGAAAAGTACTGTTACAATGGAGAAGATGAACTAAATAGCTAACTAACTAACCGCTAAGTACAGCTGGAAAAGTGTAGCATAAAAGCGAATAAAAATGCTATACGACTATAAGAAAACGTGATACAAGAAGTGACACTTTTAGTACAATGCCAACACTTACTGAAATAAGAGTAGGAAAGACTTATCAGCTTGTTTCTCTTTGACATGAAACTGTAATTGGATCTTTATCTTCTTTTATCTTGTCATTACAAAATGAATGAACTAGATTTTGATTGCTCACGAGAACTAGATTTTGATTACATATATACGGAGATCGGGAGATGAGAGATCCATAAGTTATAATATATCCATGCTCAATAACAATAGATTTTTTATGAGGAGCATTCAAGGAATTGTAGCAATGTACATAATCTCCATGCCCAATTCAGATGTGGGCTCGATCTTTTCATATGATCAGCTCAGTGAGTGATTTAGAAATCTGCGCGCATATATAAAAATATAATCATAATTAAGTACGGAATCAAACAAAGGTTTGCCAAATCATCTAGTTTAAAAATGAAAGTTACATTTATATGTAAAAAAAAGGTTTTAAGAAATTAATAAACTCAAGGTCCAAAGAAATATATACTTACAAGGTTGGTTTCAGAAGTTTGATTGGCGACATCGTTGGAGATCATAGATGCGATTCCTGAGGAGTCTTCCTCACCAGTACCCTCCTTTTGGGTTCGCACATAGACGGCTTTCAACACACATTTCTCAATCCAATTTCCTGACTTGGTGGAGAACTAATACACAAATATTTAACGACGTTATTAGATCTTCATTCAACTACCAAAACTATATAAAGTTATAAACATGCATGAGGAGCTTATATTTCTAAATTCTAATAGTCAATCAGGATATCATCCTATAATTAATTTGTTCCAAAGATGTGTCAACTTTATTTCCAAGACTTCGCTCTAAATAAAAGTTAATTTGAAATATAAATGGTTTGAAAATAAAAACTCAATTAATATTATTTAAATATATATGAAAAAAAATTATGTTGAGATATGTAGCGGTCCAAAATTCGTATTTGAATTTAAGCGTTTCATGAAACAGACCATCAAAGCGGAGTTAATAAGCCTTGTTGGTCGACTTTTTGTGACTTGGCACTCATCCATCATTTATCTAAAACCCAAGTCCATTTCTTTAACAAGTCCATTCTAGCCCTAATCCTAGTTATTTTCAAAGAAAACCCTTAGCAAAAACATTATTTGCGCATAAATTTTTTTGCAAAGCGATCATCTTCTAAAATTGTTCCCCTATTAGATGTTAATCAATCATTTGTGTTTTGGAGAGCAGAACCAACTGTTCTATACTGTCACCGAACGGATCTCCATTTGGAGTAGTGAGTCATCCAGAATCTGATATCGAGCAGAGGGTTGTTTTTTAACCCGTCCTCAATCCTTGTCTATCGTATATGTTTTCTCAAGGCAAGTTCCCCTGCTCATTCACGATTATTTGGTTGATTATGATTTATGTTATGATATGTGATATTTGCAAGTTCCCTTAAGGTTCATCCATATTATACAAAAACTTGTGAAAGTCTAAGTTTTTGTGAGAGTCTGAGGATTCGCAATATTGTATACTAATTGTGCAGCTTTGTGTATAAATTGTTGATTTTTGTCTATTTGTAAATTGTCTATTGTTGTATACTAATTGTGCGGCTGAATCTTTTTGTGTAGGACTTTTAGGACTTTCCAGACTCTCAGGAGAGTTTCTCTCCACGTTATGAGATTGTTAGAATTAGAAGTATGTTGTACCAAGTTCTTAAAAGTTTCTCATTTCAGCTTACGCGTTATATGTTCTGATTCAATATGCCCAAGTCTCGTATATGTTCATTCTAACTTGAATTGATATCTTGGGGTTGGAAGTTTGTGAATTATATGTTACTTTCAATTGAGTGAGTCCATGGATATATAAGTTATGTTTACATGATTGTTGTTTGCTGTTGCGGTTTGCAATGGTAACAATGGGAAGTGGATTGAGAAACTTGCATATTTTTATAGTTGTTTGATCACTTATATATGGACATGATGCTATAGTTCAACAGTTCACCTTATGATTGCCTTTTTGTAATCTTTTAACTCTGCAAGCTTGTTATGTGGTGTGAGTTGGTGTTGGTGTTGAAAGTGTTACATGTGATGCTCCGTATCATGTTATTACACACACATTAGTCCATGCATTCATAAGTCGAGAAGAACGTGTATTCGCGTTAATAAGATTACAAAAGAAGATTTGAGTTAAGTCGAGAATAGTAGTAAGTTCTAGCAACTCGTGCCAACAAAGTTAGCGATCGTAATTTGGGTAGCTAGCAAATCGTGTATCAGTATTATTGGCGGTCGTAATTTGAACAATAGCAAATCGTATTGTATTAGCGGTCGCCATGACAGTAAATAGCAAATCGTGATTATTGAGTTAGCGGTCACCATGGTAATTAGGGATGTGACTTCTGACCCAGTGAGCTAACGTCGAGTTAATTTTCAAGTCATGTTTAAAAGTAATGTTTAAGTTTAATTTTCAAAGTTCAAGGACAAGTTCAAGTTTTGAGTCGAGTTAAGTTTAGAGTTGCAATGCATTAAGCAAGGATTAAAGATTTAAAAACGAAGATAAAACTTTAAGTAATGTACGTGCGTGAAAATTCTTTCGGTCGATGTTATCGTGACCCTTGTTAAAATTATCAATTTGAGGTATAAAGCAAGCTATTGGGTGGAGTGTTCTGGGAGGCGATGATCTTTCTGAAGCATTTTAATGTGTTTTTTTTTCACTTTCATGATTTTCAAGACTTGTAATGTTTCAAGATTTATCTATTTATAATTAAATGCGTTATTATCTTGTTATTAATTAGAATCGAAATTTTCATGATAAGTAAAGGGCCTTGGCGATGACTACGTTTAAATTTGCAAAAATCGAGTTAAATCAATTTATAGGGTGGATAACTGATAGGTACCAGAAGAAACATGCATATTTCACTTAGAGACATGCATTTTTGTGTTGACTTCTCCTCCATGAAATGTCAAATATGCCCCTGCCTTTATATTCACTTGTCCTTTCTCTTTATGTTTTTAGTTTATCTTCTTGTAATTAATAAAATAGAGAATATAAAAATCTGAAACGAAAGTTATCTGGAATTTTATGTTTTTAAATCTTTCTACAAATAGAGATCGCTCTTGACTATATTTAAATTATAAACTTTACGATTTTTTATTCTTAACAAATTAGATATTAGTAGCGCCGGTGATTCTGATGACGTATTAGCTTAATGCTTGGTGATCATACGAGTTCTGACATTAGATATTTAGACACTATATATTTAGGTATATGAGTTCTTATATTATATTAACTGATATATAATGTTGCAGCCTTGGTAATATAATGTTGCATGAGGGGGGTTACAAGTAATGAGTTAAATATGGTATTATGGCTACTAATATATAATTTAGTTAAAAGATAAAAATCGTAAAATTATAATGGTAAATATAAGATTAGAATGAAATGAAAATAACTTTATATTTTTATATTCTGTTTTATGAAAACGTGAAGAAAGAAAGTGGACGTAAAGAGATGACAATTCTCGGGGTAAAATGGGGCTTTTGCACTTGGTCAACTTACCATGTCTTTATTTGAAAGGTAGATGGCACAAGTGAAAAGTTAGTTGCCAAATGTCTTTTAAATGAATTTCCAATTTATAGGCTCACATTCATATTTTCCTTGGTTCGTCTTTTAAAATTCGGGGTCTTCAGGGATAGCTCTCGGTTTCCGTCAATTAAGGAATTGTAAGTCTACGGAGAGGCGGTGTTATAGAAAAGACTAAAAACGACGAAACATTACGATTATAGCAAAAAACATTACATGTTTTATTAAAACATCGGTGATAAATATTACATAAAAATGATATAAAATGTGCACTCATAAAACATTACTAATGTTTTAAAAGCATTACAATATCTTAACATTATCGATCCGTCTTATCTTGTAAGAGTTATTATATTGATAAATTAAGGAATTTTGAGGTATAGAATTTTGATGTATAACTTTTGGGGATTACTTAGATGAAGTGAGTTGGATGTTGGTATTGGATTCGGTCAATTGACCATGTAATTAATTTTGAGCATTTCTTATGCTCTATAAGATGATGATTATTAATAAAATTTTGCTGATTCAAAAAAAAAAAAAGCGAGGTTTCACCAAAGTTCGTTGTAAAGAAGCACCAAACTAAGCACCTCTCCCTGCCTTCAATCTGGATCAGATGGGTTGTGAGATCGCATTAACTAGGTGAACTTGATTCATCTTTCGTTTAGTTTTTTTCTTCTTCGTGTTTATGGTTCTAATTCGCAGGATTTGCTTATTAATAACACCTCATGAACATTTTCTGGTTTGGATACCACTTTTAGGAAAATTTGCACATCAGGTTCATTTGATGCGAGTAATTGTGCACTCAAATTTGCAAAATCATCCTGAATTTATGTAAATTGGGGATTACATTACTGCCCTGGTGCGATTAAACATGTCTGTTTTAGTTTTGATTAATTCGTATATCTTACCTCCACAAATATTCTTTTTATTTTTCCATCTTAAAATGTGAATACTTCATCATTCTCATTAATAACTCTCCACATTTCAATTTTTAGCTTTACATTACAAACCTATTAATCTTTTAATAAAAAGTTTTTACTCAACTTATTAATTACTACGAGTCCTTATGAAATACTATCATAGCAATAGAAATACTGGCTCAAAGGAATATAAAAAAAGCAAGGAAAATAGTAAATTCTAGAATTGAGCGCAAATTAAATACATGTGTTTATGATCATTTATTCATCAATCAAACATTCTTTCACCATGGAAGGAAAAGAATGTCTTATATAGTCGGCGGAATTACAACCAGCACAAGGCGCGATTAGGCTCATATATTATTAAAGAAAGGGAGATAGGCGCCATAGATTTTCATGGATGTTCTGTGATTTTCTAGTCCTCTTTCCATAATTGAAGAAGAAATTAATAGTTGAGGAGAAAAGAATGGGCCAAGTTTAAAGAAGCAAGTAAAGTCGGCTTAAGCCAGGGTAGTCTGATTAAAATATTTTTAGAAATATTGGTAATATAAATTGAAAAATAAAAAAAATGGATAGGGCACGTAATATAAATTGAAAAATAAAAAAAAAAATGGGTAGGGCACGTGCCTACCCTATTCATAATAGCTCCGCCCTGCTTATAGTAGTAGTTTAGTTATTTGATCTTCTGGAGGATATTATATCCTGGAAATTATGATGGTGAGAGATGAATGATATGCAGACAGGGATAAATGAAACCACATAAATTAAATTTTATCTCTCAACTAACCATGTGCCAAATACGTCGGGACGGTGTGGCTTATTAGTTATTAGTGATAATTTTTGTACTATTCTGTTTATTTGTTTAATGTAGTTAACAAAAATGCAACTTTTACGTTTGTTTTGGGACGGTAGATTCATGTTCCTCAGATTGGGTCATGAGGAAAATGGTGACAAGAAAGTTCCCTATGCAAACAGTCTCTACTTCATGTTCCTAAGTTCCTTGAATCTTTGAAAACGGTTCTGGGATTCTTTGACTAATTGGTTCTTATTGTTGTCCAAAGTAAAAATGGTTCGGTTCTAAACTATAACCTACCTGAGAAACGGAGGAGTTTGACGATGCGTGAGTTTAGTGGTGATAATGGTCTTCGAAGATTTTTGGTGTAGGGAATTGGTGCTTGAAGACCATTATGATCAATTTAGAAAAGGTCCAAGCAAAGATATGGAGAATTTCTAGCAGTGTCAGATTCTACTTGAACAATTATATGTTTGAAGTTATCAATTCAATGCAAGATGTGTTGACAAGAGGTTGATTCGTTAACATGCATATTAATTCACCCCAAATTCGTGCTTTTACAACCCTCTTGTTACATTGTGCCACCATCTACTCTAACAACCACAACATCGATCAACATCTTTCACTTAGATTCACTGTAGATGCTCATATATAAGTGAAACACCCACCAGCAATGCAATTTCTCTTTCGAGTTGTGAGTTGCACTCGGTATGTGACTCAATGCAATTGCCACCTTCTTGTTTGATGGTTATTCTGCACATTTATGGATTAAATACAATCTTTTAAATGGCTTCATTAACTTCAGAATCAGTTTGAATCTGCTTAGTTGTTTTTATAATCTGATTGATTCGGTTTCATTCGATTACATTTAGGCGAAAGAAATGAGCTTTACTCATTTACTTGACCATTTTATAGATTGCAACTTCTCTATGCCTTCAAGTGATAAGTGAAACACACTCCCGCAAGGCCGCAATTTCTCTTTCTGAGTTGTGAGTTGCACTCGGATGTGTGATAGATAGCCCCCAATATTATTATGGTTCTAACTCACGATGAAATTGGCCGTCCCAACTTCTGGCTAGGACATTTATTAGGGCAAATTGAAAGAATGGTACTCTAAATGGACGTCATATATAATTACGGTCCTACGAATTATATACTGTCAAAATATGGATAAAGAGGACGAACTGAGAGCTTTTCAGTGGTGATTTTGGTCCTTCTCCTTATTTCGACACATTTAAGCTCAAAAGTTTTATATTTTACAAGTTAAACCAAAATAATTTAAAATAACCATATAACTTATTGATATTTCAAAATAGCCCCAAATATTATTATTAAATAAACCGAAATAAAGTTTCTCTTCAAAATATACCCCAAAATTTTTAGGAAATTTCTTTAAAAAGAAAAGAAAACACAACTCTAAATCTAAGCTTCACGGGCTCCGATCTAGTTACAAACATCATTATGTTTAATTACAAACATTAAAATACATGTAATGCAAGTATAGCATATTAATTATACACATGATGGTTGGATTTAAATATGTGATGTTGATCTGCATATATAGAAAGCGGTGTCTTGCAAAAATTTGTATCAAGAAAATCATAGAAACAACTTATCTCATAAGTTCAAAAGAAATCTTTCTATTTTGATTTTATTAAATTATTTATTATTATAGTTTAAGTAATTGATCGAAATCGAAGGCAGGTTGGTATAGAATAATAAAATGAAAATATTTTTTTAGAGCGAAGGAGTAATACTTATTAAAAAACAATGGCAAATGCACGGTGCTTTTAACTCTAGTAAAAGGTAGGCATATCAGAATACTTCCTCCGATCCATGTCCCAAATATTGGTGTGGTTGGTAACCTTTGTTTACGGGTAGTGACCATAAAATAATTTTATTCCAACAATTAACATAAATTACTTACCGTATTTCGAGTTATATCCTTCTCAGTCAATCCAGAAGGGACAGCTACACTATAGATTCTAAACGTATCAGTGCATTCCGCGTCAAATGGAACCTCCTCCGGTTGTTCCATTTAACTGAATGAATACAATACAAAAATATGAATAACATTGAACAATTTATTAGAGTTAAGTTCAAAATCCCATCAGAGAGAGAGAGAGACTTGTAACATTAGCAGTAGAGTAAGGCAACATGGCTCCTTCATGGGGATGGAAGGCATATTTTGATGAATCACCAGTTCAAATTCAGCTGAAAAGTTGAAAAGGAAAAACATGAGATGGAAATTTAATCAGTAACCAACAACAAATTAAGACACGAGTTTTATACCTGGAATGCTACATGGTAATCGTATTTATTGGTTAACTGCAAGGAACATGAGCTCCTCTTCCCCAATACCACATTCGGAGCGGATAGAATGACTGAAATCATAAGTAAATCCAATTAAATTTTAATTATAATCATTCAAGTATAGAAGTTACTATTATAGTTCGAGATTGATTCGGAAAATGTTAGTGGGAGTATATAAATTGCAAAACCACAAAATGTTATTGGTTCCACCTTTTCTTCTACCCTGGTTCTGGTCCCAACTAATTATACTCAAAATGCAACATTGATTATTGCCCAAAGGAAACATTAGTTTGCCTTACCCAATATAACATTCAGAAACAATTTTGTACTTCGTTTCCAATGAAATTTAAGAACATAAGATACTTGGATAAAATTGCCAAAGATAATTACATGGGAATTGAAGTTCCAGAGGTTCAATTTGGAGGAGATTGCCTGTAATCATCTCGACGTTTAACCCTATGAGATATATCGGTGGAACATAGATCGATGCGTTTGACCTTGAACTCTAAGTTAGAGAAGGAAAATAGCAAAAATCAGTAAGTAAACAAAGAGAATAAAAAGAGCCATGGGCTTTCATTTATTATGATGAAACTTGGTTTTTAAAGAATATGTTTTAAAATAAAATCATTATATTTAACGAAAAACATCGATGTTTCTCTGAAATTATTTTGTATCATTAATTATGTTAAATGAATATCCATGATTTTACAAAAATAACAATTTTTTTGTTTAAATAAAACTATCCGGCTTTTACATGAAAATTATTTATGAAATCATTTTCAAGCGACTTAAACTGTTCTTTTATTGAAAACTTATTGATTGATTGATTCGATTCGATTCAGTTAAGTTCCATTCGATTCATTTCGATTCGATTATTTCGTCTTGATTCGACTCTCTTGATTCGGCTTTCTTGATTCGACTCTCTTAAGTTCATTAAATTCATATTATTATTATTATTATTATTATTATTATTATTATTATTATTAATATTTTATCATTTATTTACATACCCGTCTTTTATGCGAGGAAAATAAGAAAATTTATCAATTGAGATATTTTCAACCTTTTCTTTCTTTCTTTCTTTTTAACACGACTTTTAGTAGATCAATGAAATAAAAAGTATAATTCGATTCGAATTACCCTTCTTTTCTCGTAAAAAGTTGAGTTAAGCTAAGAAACTACATGAACACGAAGTACCATTCAAGCTGGTTCACATACTTTGTCGTACATCTCTAACAAAAATAAACATGTTCTTTTATTGGAAGATATGAAACGATAAGTAAGCTTCGAAGCATCGTTGAGTTTTTACTCAAACTTAATAAATAAAAAACAAGTTATCTGCAAAACTAAAGTCAAAACTCTACAAGTCTTTCAAATGACTCCCAAAAACTCCAAAACAAGTTAAGCAAACTAAGTCGAACCAAGCGACATTATCACAAATATTGAAATGGCATTTATTCCTCCGTATTAGTTTCCATGTTATCTTCCTCGGGCTATATTACACTAACAATCGATTTTTCTAAGGAGAATTTTTTTTCGAACTTAAATGTAAATTACTTGCAAATTACGCTTTAAAAAAGTATAAAACAAAGTTATGTTAGTCAAATATACTTAATTTATTTTATAATATAATTTTATTATATTCTTTTGTAAATATAATTTGCGAGTAATTCTGATCAACGTCTGAAAAAAAGTCTCCTTACGAATTTATTAATGAATAGGATGTAGTATTCATTATTATTAAAAATGGGACAAATGTAATTTCTTCAATTCGTTTGATTTGATTCGTTTGATTTATTTCGTTTGATTTGATTCGATTCGATTCGATTCCATTGATTCGATTCGATTCGATTCGATAAATTTGATTTGAAAAACGAGCCTTACTCGAGATTGTTAGGCCACTCGATGGTAGGAGTGGCGTCCCCTCATAAGACTGGAAATTATGAAAGCAGTAATGATTGCTAGCCCAATCTATTTCTTTTTCTTTCTAATTTCTTCTATTTTGAAAATTAATAAAAAAATAAATATTTCCTACGTCTCGTTAAAATAGGCTACAATCTTTTCAGCATTGTTTTTTAGACGACCAATATTTCATTGTTTGTTGGTGGAGAGAAAATGATAAATAATGGAGAAAGTATGAAAAATAAGAGAGATAAATGATAAAGAATGAAAAAATTAGTATAAGATAGTGGGGTAAGTGGGTTTTATTTGTTTACTATGTTAGGAAGTTACCTAAATTTGTGGGATGCCGCAAAAAGGAATAGGTTCATTTTTTAGCGGGACGGATGAAGTATATAATAATAAAATATAAAAATTATACCCACGACTATATTTTTCAAGACCTATAAATTGCACCAATTTCACGCATTTCACTACAACTCATTTTTCTCCCTTCTTCCATTGTCAAACACTCTCTAAACTCTAAAATTACATTAAATTTTTCTTTAATGTATGATCCGAGAATAAGTTTGTTTGGGGGTGAGGTTGCAAGAGTATAAGTATAGTGTATTTATAGGAAAATGAGTTAAAATTCAGGATTGAATGAGACTTGAAATTCAGATTAAATGAAAGTTGGAATTGAATTCTTGGAATAAGGTCCAAATTATCTGAATTCCAATGGTACATCTATCTCTTAAAGAGAAGACAACAATGTCAGGATTGAAATCATCCAATATTCACAAACACGGAATCTGATTTTCTTCAAATTAGTTTAAAAAATTATAATAAAATACTTTTAAGTGCGATTTCACTAATTTCAACATATAAATACTTTTATAATATGTAAAAAGTTTGGACCTGACGATCCACTGCAAGACAGGATCGGTCATGCCTAAAGAAAGCACCGCCAGTCGTATGATGGTCTTATAAGTTAAACTATTTAATCAAATTTCATCATTAATTACGATTTTTGTTCGCAGTGATCAGTATTACCTTATATATAGCTCAACAACAAACAAAATAATGTCATCAAACAAATCAAACCAGTCGAACTGTGCATACATCACTAAAGTAAATTATTCTTAAAAGTAGTATTAAGATGCAAGTATGAAAGATAAATAAATTGAAATGAATATTGTTAAATGCAAGAATATTTTTACTAAATGAATAACATTTATTTGTAATTTATAAAGACATTCCTTATTTTAAAAACATTAAAATTAACCCAAAACTTCTAAACATTTAGAAGGAATACCAAAAAGCTCCCAACAAAAGAAATTTATTAATTCATTATTCAACTACATCAAACAATAGCTAAATTTCATTATCAACAAAACTACAAATTTTGATCCATTAACTGGTGCAATGCCACTCTATTGTCCATTGTTCTAAACTAGTTGCATCAACATGAGCTTGAAATCAGGGCAAAAGCCATACACATCCAAGACTGAAAGATGAACAAAACGGAACTATTAGAGTAATTGCAACCCGACTTTATTTAGTTAATTAAACAATCCAATCTCCAATTAAACACCTAAACTTGTTCTTGCTAGAAAAATAACCATCAACTCATACACAAAAAGAAAATCAAAATGGAATGTAAAACAAAACACAAAACATTCGGAGAGGCAAGGAAAGCTGATGCAAGTAAATTAGAAATCCAAGAAGGATTAATCTAGACCCGTAAAGGCATTAACAAGAAAACTATTTGCAGACATAATATTGAGGAAAAATAATTCCTTTTTACAAAGTACAACAAACAAAAGCTAAGTTTCAATATAAATGAAGCGAAAACTATTGGATGATCAATTCTTGAGCGACTTCTAGTTTCCATTTGTCAAAAGTAAACTAGTTGCTAGATTTAGCTAATTAGAGATTAAAAACTCCAAAACCATTCTTTGATAGGCGATTTAATACAATCGCATGCCATGAAACGCGGCTAAACCCTGCGAAGATATCTGTGAAGATGAAAACTCAAAAATTACAATTCTTGATTTTCTAATCTAGATATTGGCTTCAATGAAGATGGATGACTTGATATTGGTGATTCAGTACTAAAAAATGATTTATGATGAAATATACTAGTACTAGTATTGATAAGAAGTTGTTTTTTTTTATTTTTAAAGTTTAAAGGGTTGTTTTTTATTTTAAGGGTTAAGGGATTTTTATTTTTTATAATATGTCAAATAAATCTCCACCGTAATAATAATGGGCTCTTCAAATTTAAATTCAATTCAAAATACTTACATACAGCAGATGCATGTATGGAGGAGCTCTCCATTGGCCCCGCGTCTAAAGGCGGAAGATAGACATAGACGATTTTTCACACGTTCCCTTGACCCCGTTACCTGGACCCATCTTAAGCTAATATCCAACAAACTAAGTTAGATTACACGTGCTTCTTATGCTTAAAGTCTTACAAATAAACTTAAGTTAAAGCAGTTTCTTGTATTTTAATTAGCAACAAAAGAATCACCATCTCTGCAGTAAGATTATCTTTAGTAAATCAGGACGGACGGTTCTACTAAAGATGTAAACTTCATCCTTACATAGCATCTCCTCCGGAACCTGCTTGGGGGCTTCATATCAACTAAATGACAGAGAAAACATATCGTGAATTCCATCACTACAACCAGAATAGCATTTCTTTAAAGAAACTCCTATTATGACTAATTAGGCGTTCGATAAGTGCGACTCAGAGAATAAGAATTCAAAAGGATAAGCATTGATTTCATGTTAAATTTTAAATTAATCCAACTTCTATATGTGATGATTGAGGAAATACCGGAAATGAACATTGTAGAGCGAGGCAACATGACATCTTCATTTGGAAACACGTCGTAAATAGGTAAATTTGTGTGGTTGACCTGAAAGTGTGAAGAGGAATATGATTACAAACAAGCCTTTTTATTATTATGTTATGGTAAGATTAGTCAAATAAACCACAGAGGCATGAGTTTACCCAAATTCCGACATGATCGTCTGAGTTGTTGGTCAGCCAGATGGGACATGAGCTCATTTTCCCCACCACGACTTTTGTTACATACACATCAATTATAAACTAATAGTAATTAGATTCATTCCAATTCACTCATAAGTTCTCAATGACAATTGAGAAGAAAGTTAACTGAAAGTATAGTAAGCCCATCCAATTTATTCAGAAACTATTCTTACATCTGCATTTTCGATTTGAAAGCTTGATTCGATTCGGTTCGATTCGATTAATTCGTCTTGATTCATCTCTTGATTCGACTTTCTTGATTCAATTCTCTTAAGTTCACTAAATTATTATTATTATTATTATTATTATTATTATTAATAATATTTTATCGTTTATTCTGTACACAAATCTTTTTACGAGGAAAATAAGAAAATTTATTATTCTGATCGAATTACCTCTTTTCTAGTAAAAGTTGAGTTGAGATAAAGCTTCTGAAGCACAGTACCATTCAAGTAGTTCGCATACTTTGTCGTACATCTACAACAAAAAATGCATATGTCTTTTATTGGAAGATATTAGAAACGATAGAACTTCGAGAATCATCGTTGAGTTTTTTCTCAAACTTAATAAATAAAAAGCAAGTTATCTAAACTAAAATCAACAAACTCTACAAATTGTAACAAAAAAGTATAAAACAAAGTTATATTAGTCAAATATACTTAATTTATTTTTATAATATAATTTAATTATATTCTTTTTGTCGTGTAATTTGCGAAATCTGATCAGCGTCAGGAAAAAATCTCGCTACGAATTTATTAATGGACGGATGTAAACTCATTATTATTAAAAAATGGGACAAATGTAATTTTTGATTTCGTTGATTTGATTCGTTTAGTTTATTTCGTTTGATTTGATTCGATTCCCATTCGATTCGATTCGATTTAGTAAATTTGAGTTGAAAATATGATCCTTTATTCAAAGTTTATATTTTGTCCTTTAAATATGAGGAGTTCATTAACTTAGAAGATGGGCAATTTCATGAGACGCTGAGTTTTGAGTATGCAGTAATTCACCGGAATTAAGCGAACTCCAACAGTACATGGCATGATTCACCTAAAATTAGATATTTTTCACAACTGAATAGTGTCTTAATTGACCATGCACAAATACGGTGGATATATCAATATTCATAATTCAACTTATTACAGTGAAGTCCTAATAGTTCTATTTATACTAGTATTTTAGGTAGTCTAGAATTTTAAAGGAAATCAAATAAAAGGAAAAATATATATAAAAGAACATAATATATCTACCTACCTTATCACCTTAATAGAATTTAGGCTCTGTTCTTTTTAACTTAAACCATTCTTTCGGTTGATTCGATTCGATTCGATTCGATTCTGCTTGGTTATATTTTATTACTACAATTGATTCGATTCGATGAATTTTGGTTGAAAAAAGAGGCGGTAGTAGTTGACTTCTTATTCTAGATCTCTAGCCAAAACATGACTCTCAAACTAATTAATGAAAATAATACCAAAAAGAAGATATTCCACCGGGTTGGGCTTGCTAGACGAACTATAGCCACGTTCGCGGTCCGTGATTGAATGTTCTAGAATCAAGGTTCTCCCCCCCCCCCCCCCCAAAGATGAGACTTGTCCCCATAAGCTCTTCCTCCCTCCTTGGACGCGTCCTTGCTATCCTCTGCCATGGATGGCCCCTCCCGCCCCTCTACGCGCCCTGATGTCTCCGATAGTTTGCCTTTTCCCTCGACTCGTCCCTCCAGTTTGGCAGCAACCCATTGTGCAACTTCAGCCGAGCTTATCATCTTTCTTTTCTTTCCAATACTGGTTAGATCCATATTAGGTGGGGTATAGTCTATTGATGGTATCTTCCTTTTGTCCAACTCAACCCTCTCTAGTGAATAACACTCTCCATTGATGTAGTACTAATTTGCTGCGTCCGCAGCCATTACCTACTTCTTGCCAAATCTCATGTTCCTTCTCCTCAGGAGTCCCTTCCCAATCAGAATCAACATGGCCATCTTCCATAACTATCCAGGTTCGTATCTCTCGATTGATATCACACTTCATGTAGTCAAGTGCAATTTGCTCTACCAAGGGATCCAGCCCCTTTTCTTCCTCAAGTACCTATTCAACTGATACTCACAACACTCCCCAACACATATGTTCATTTTCAATTGGGCTACTTGTTCTCGTGCCGATTCAAGATTTCAAGATGACCTTCAACTTGAATCTATTCTATATTTCTATCTATTCGTTTAAGTGACAATTAATTTATTTCCGCGTATACATTTTTTGTTATGTAAGCAATATATGGGTTTTTCAGTTTAACATTTCAATACCCACCCGCTCTTAATCGATTGGCGGGTTATAAAATTAACTCGCGTAAGTTTTTTAAAAAAAATTAATCGGTGATTGAGACAGACAATTTTGCGCGGACAGTGTCAGGCGGATTGTTTGCACAACCCTATATAACCTAATTGATTGACTACTAATTAAGTTGGAAAAGGAGATAAATAATTGCGGGCAGTAAATGATGCAAGGTAACAGTGAAAGTTAACCTATTTAATTATTATTTTATATTATTATTATTATTATAAAATAATTTTTACCGTTCATTTCAGATTAATTGCATAAACTTTAAAGAGTTAGACTCTGTTCTTTTCATTTAAAAACTCATTAATTTCATTTATTCGGTTGATTGGATTCGATTCCTTCAATTCGATTGGTTTTACATTTGCCTTCGTTTTATGATTCACACCATTCGATTCTGATTTGATTCGATCAGTTCAGTTATGTTCAGACATAATACACAACATGACAACTGACAAGATTGGATGAGAAAATTGAGAGGATCAAGCAAAGTCAATTGAAAATTACTTACATGGTAGTCGAAGTTCTCGAGGCTCAATGTGAAGGTCAGCAGTCCTGCTCATCTATTCCATTTAGAGAGAAACGAATATCACAATATAATATATACCATGTAACAAATTCAATATTACAAGAAATTGTAAAATAATGATAATAAAATAATGATTTATAAGAGGTATTATATTGGTGAAATTGTAAGTGTGTGATAAAGTAAGAGATAAATTGGATAAAGTGATGATAATGTAGGAAAGAGAAATAATAAAAAATTAGTTAATGGAGGTAAAATATTTTCATAAATGGATTAGAAAGTTTGAACCCTATAAAAGTAAAGTTAAGAAGTTATTAATGGAACGGAGTGAGTATTAAACATTATGGAATTTGTCTAAGTAATTTAATGTTTTGGCATATGGAGGGAACCATACGTACGTTCTTTTCCTTAAACTTTTGGCCATCAACTATATTGACTGTCAATCCGTCCATAAGAGTTGAAAGATGGGAAGAGAGAGGAGGTGGCCCGATGCATCCTTTCACTAATTTATATGGCCAATGATAATGATTGAACTGTTTGTATATATTTATAGTATTTTCTAGTATTTTGTTATTTGAAAATAATGATAGAATTCCTACTCAATTTACTCTACAATAAAAGTAATATTCCATTGAAAGTGTCTCCTAACCAATCGGATTCGTTTTTTGAAGAATGTCATGGGTGGGGCTCAATCACCCTTCCCCACCCTTGTGTTTGAAAAAATAAAAAAAAATCTCTATATGTATACTTGAGTAAAAAAATGAAAAAAAAAAAAGATTTATATCGACATTTTGAAAGAAAACTGAAAATTAGACCTATCGAATAGGATAGATAGCTTTCGGCTTTGAATCTTCCCTTGAACCGGTCGGCGTTTTGTGTATACCAAAACAAAAGTACCTAATACTAATATAACCACACTCGTTTAGGGATCTTATCATTGTCCGTTGTGGCCATGGACATGCTGGTTTCAATTGTGTTTTTCTTATTTGAGGCGACGAGTCTTTACACTTTAATTGGTAACTTCTAAACAAGAGTATCTTTTAAATTCTTAATTTGAACTTCAAAATTTGAGAATTATTAAGAGTTTAAAAAAATATTAATGGACAAAAAAAAAAAAAGTTCATAAACTCACCATTTACCGCTCCAGTGTAGCATTTATGTCTTACGCGGGAATATGCTTTGGAGTTATAGTCACAAGTGTCATAGTCCGAAGTGCTCATACCTATTAATTAGTGTCGTAAACACCCTCTAAGCGCTCGACGGATCCTCATGCTAGTTTTCCACATCTAACCAAATTCTTGGGATCTCCAGTTAGTATGGTTGGGTTACCACCGCAAGAATTCTTTTAAGACATGGATTTTAATCCCATTCCCCTAGACAGAAAGAGAGTTTGCTCCCCTGAAAGACCTTTCGTTAACGGATCAACACTATTGTCTTTAGATTTCACATAATCCATAGAAATAACACCCGTTGAGATCAATTCTCTAATGGTCTTATGTCTACAACGAATGTGTCTAGACTTGTCATTGTACATGTTACTTCGTGCTCTTCAAGTGCCGATTGACTGTCACAATTAATCGTTCTTGAATGCACGGGTTTATCCCAACAGGGGATATCTTCCAACAATTCACGGAGCCACTCCACTTCTTCCCCAGCTTTGTCTAAACCAATAAACTCAGATTGCATGGTATACCTGGAAATCATAGTTTGCTTGGAGGATTTCCAAGACACCGCCCCACCACCAATTGTAAAAACATACCCACAAATAGATTTGCAGTTCTTAATATCTGATATCCAGTTAGCATCAGAAAAACCTTCTAACACAGCGGGATATCTGGAGTAATGTAGACCATACTTAAGGGTGTATTTTAGATATCTAAATATCCTTTCCAGCATTGTCCGAGTAAACCTTGCCAACTTGTTGACAAGATAAGCAATGTCAGGACGTGTACAATTAGCAATGTGCATTAGGCAGCCAATTACTTGTGCATACCTATTCGACACAGAACCCGATGTTTAGCAATGTTCTTGCTCATATCCATTGGTGACAAACCATGAACATCAAATCTCTTAAATACATTTTCAATGTAATGAGATTGAGAAAGTACCAGACCATCAGAAGTTTTGGAAATCTTAATTCCCAAAATCATATCAGGGTTTCCCATGTCCTTCATGTCAAAAATAATTTTCAACATTGATTTAGTCTCAAGGATTAACTTGTGACTACTACCGGTGATGAGTAAGTCATCTACATATAACAAAATCATCACGAAGGAATTGGAGTCCCCTTTCACGTAAATGCATTTGTCACATTCATTTATTGAGAATCCCTTTGACAATAACGAGTTGTCAAATTTCTAATGCCATTGTTTAGAAGCCGGTTTCAGTCCATACAATGATTTTACAAGGGGGCAGACTTTGCCTTCTTGTCATGGAACCACATACCCTTCAGGTTGTTCCATCTAAATTTCTTCCTCTAATTCAACATTGAGGAATGTTGTTTTAACATCCATTTGATGTATTCCTAAGTCATGCAATGCGACAATGGCTATAAATACTCTTATGGAGGTTAATTTAGACATGAGCGCGTCAAGTAGTCCAGCCTTCCTTTGGCGATACCCTATACCACCAATCTTGCTCTTATTTTGTCAACTGCTCCATCGCATTTAAGTTTTCACTTCGTAATCCACTTGCACCCTAAAGTCTTAAACCACGGAGGAGATTAGCCATACTCAAGTGTGATTTTGCAGATGGACCCAATTTAACTCTATGTAGCTTCCTTCCAAATAGGAGCCCTGTGAGTAGACAATGCTTGCTTGATCGTCTTTGGTCATTTTTCACCAAGAAGGTCGTAAAATCGAACCAAATTCCTTCTTCTTTCTAGCCATACCTTTTCCTACGCCTTGGTTCAATGTCATGGGCCTTTGAATTTTCTTGCATTGAACTACTAGATCGCTTTTATTCCTCGACAACATAATGAGCCTCAGATTCTCTTAAGTTGGTGAGCCGATCGAGGAAGACACTAGATTCAAGACCACATTTGATCCTTTTATAAGTTCATTTGGTCCATCATTTTCATTCTCACCAAGTTCACCAACTTGACTTCAAAGAAAGTAAAAGTCCTTCTTTTCCTTCCTAGGAAAGATATCTTCAAAGAATTCAACATTCCGATTCTATGATTGTCTCAACATGTACATCACCTATCCTGCACCGATGGGCTAAGAAATTGATAAGCACTACTAATGATGTATATTTTGCACTAAGTAAGTCCCTATGTAAAGTGTAAGGTATAGTTGCTCTATAAGTCCTCGTAAAGGTATATGTGTGTTATGGTAATTAAGTCTCCAAAGGGTCCACTCCTCGTAATTCTCTTGGATGATTCCTTCGTGACAAAGGAAAGGGTTAGTTCTTTAACCGACTTGCCTCAGACAGTCGGGTGGTGACTCAACTAAAGAGCCGGAGGTTGTGCCTCGAGCTTAGGAGCAGGGGTAGATGAGATAATGAATGCTTACCATAAGTGTGAGGGGTAGCCTATGTTTATAGATTTCAGTGGAGGGACAAGCCTCCTTGACGGGATCTTGTCTCCCTCATATCTCGCCACCTATCGGTCCCTTGTAGCTGCCCTCGTAGGCAATGAGTTCTCCTCAAGGTAACTTTGTCGACTCAAATGTAGTGGAGTGGAAGTGATTCCCTGATGGAATAGTGAACTGAGGGCAATTATCTTGTTCTCCTCGTAAGGAGCTTCCTCTTTGAGAGATCTTCAGCTTTATCATCGACAATAATACACCCTATCAACTACTATTATTTGCATACCCTAGTAAAATACAATCTATAGTTTGGGACCAATATTAACTCGCTTTATTGGGTGCTTCTACCTTTGCCAAACAACCCTACACTTTGAACATCTTGTAAGACGGGGGTGTCATCTCCATTGTTTATATGGATTTTTGTTGCTTTTCTTCGTGTAATTATGTTAAGAATGGTTTTACCCCATAAATTCGAGGAAGCCTTAATTTAACAACATTGCATTTAACATCTCCTTCAATGTCATGTTTTATCCTCAAAGAATTCAATTGATTGAGGAGAGGGGTTGTTGTTTGATGAATGATACCACATGAAGTTTTGTAGTTTTTGTTCTCAAAGTAGTGGCTGCAATGTATGGATACGGATCGATCCGATGAAGAAAGGTCCATTCATATCCGATCCGCTCGTAACGGATCGGACACGATAAATTCACGGATAACGGATAAATCCGGATTTGATATCCGTTATCCTGAAATATAATTAAAAAAATTCAACATTATTAGACTATAAAATTTTTTTCAACATTATTAGCAGGTGTGGGTGTCGACTGGAGATGAGCAAGAAAGCAGGTGTGGGTGACGACTGTCGACTGGAGCTGAGAACGGAGAGGAGATGGCGATTTGGTGGTCACGGTGGTGAGACGGAGAGGAGAGGAACGGAGAGGAGATGGCGATGTGGTGGATGCTTGAGCTGAGACGGAGAGGAGATGGCGATGTGGTGTCACGGTGCCGAGACGGAGAGGAGAGGAACAGATGGAGATGGCGATCGATCAGATCTAGATCTGGTTAGTTGCAATGAAATGAAAAAGAAAGGCTGAAAGGGTATATAACTATATAAGTAATAACCTTATAAAAAAATTAAAAAACAAATGGATAAAACGGATATCCGGCTGATTTATCCGTTTTTCACGGATAGAAAAAAATCGTGTCCGTTATCCGACCATTAGCTAATCTGGATCGAATCGATCCGATCCGTAAAAGCGGATAAACGGACCGGATCTACGGATCCGGATCATATGAGCAGCCCTACCTCAAAGGCTTCATCTTTGCTTCTCAGCAAGTACACATAACAATACCTTGTACAATCATCTATGAATGTCACAAAGTATTTCTTTCCTCCTCTTGTTTGCACGAATTTCAAATCACATAAGTCACCATGGATTAATTCGAGAGGAGTAATTCTTTCCACAAAGGGGAATGGAGACTTTTTAAGTTTTGCTTCAACACACACCCCACATTTCTGATGGTTGTTAAAGTTGATAGAAGGCAACAACTCGAGTATCGCAAGAGTCTGTAATGATTTGTATGCCCTAATCTATAATGCCATAAATCAGATTGCTCAAAAAGGTAAGAAGAAACATTATTTTCATTCACTGACTTAAGCATTACATAGTTTACATTCAACTTGAATAGCCCGTCTACGACGTAGCCTCTTCCTACAAATTCACCAAACTTGGTGATTACAAACTTCTCAGATTCAAAGAACAACTTAAAGGTGAGCTAGCCTTCACCAGATATAGTCCTGAAACCAAGTTCTTCCTTACGTCCGGGACATGAAGCACTTATTTGAGAACTAACGTCTTATCAGAAGTCATCTTGAGGACCACACTACCAACACCGGCCACTTCAGAATTTGCATGGTTTCCCATGAACAATTTCTTGTCGCTCACCGAAGTGTAGTTCAAGAAGACACTTTTATCGAAAATATGTGTTGAGTAACTCTGATGTCTAACCACCATGCTCTAGAATTTTCCACCAAGATTTCTTCTAGCACAACCGCAGAGAATTCTGAAGTCCCATCCACCGGAAAAGGTGTATGTTTAACCACATTGGCAATTGCTTTTTCTTCTGATTTCTGTCTCTTCAGAGTACAAAAATCCTTTTCTCAGGACTATGCTTCTTACAATGATGACACACACCATTGAACATGGGCTTAGACCTAAGTCATATTACTAGAACCTCCACCACGGTCCTTACACTTTTGCCTTTGCCCTTGATCCCAACCAAAAGCGCCTTTGCATCAAGGGGTTGTTTCCTTGTTCAAGGCCTTCCTATTATCCTCACGGATCTAGAGTTTGATAATAAGGTCTTCCAACTTCATCTCCTCGGATTTAAGCTTCATAACTTGAAAATTCACCACTAATGAGGTAAATTTTAATTAGAGCAACCACCAAGAAGGATTCATTATGCGTTTCAAGTTCTCGTAATCCAAGCCATGCAAAACCATTTGAATTCTTCAATTTGAACCCCCACAAGTTTGGAGTCCACCATTTTGAATTTTAGAAATTTTGACACCATGAATTTCTTCATGCCAACATCTTCAACACTATACTTCTTTTCCAACAATTTGGTGGAAGAGACCGTACAGTAAGTAGTATACATAGAATCTGAAAGACAATTCAAAATGTAATTATTACAGAGAAAGTCGTTGTGCGACCAAGCATCGAAAGCCCCTTGCTTGTTCGAGTTTTCTTCAGACATATCCACTGCTTCTTCAGGGGTTGCAGCAGAAGAGATGTCCCCCATAATAGGGGTGGCACGAATTGATAAAGTCTTAAGATTGTAGGGAATGTAATAGGTAATCAGCGGGCAAGGAAGTAGTGAATATAAAAAACAAGGTCGAGATGAGTCGATAGTTAGACTATCACTCCTTAAGACTTTATTGGCCCGCTACGTTTTATGCAATAGTCTCCCAGGATAAAACTTATCTTAAATGGCTAGGTTGCACTCTGATAGCTGAGTCTTTCGAACCTTAGTTTTAATGTATAAGGATGCACAAAAGAGCAAGGAAAGAACAAGTGTGGCTTGTGTTGTGTGTTCTTGTGAAGAACTTCTTCACATATTTATACTTGTTTGGTGATCTTTCCCAAGAGTTATATCCTTCCATTAAAGGTGTTAACTCTTCACGCAATAGACACAAGTTGAAAGAGACACAATTATTCAACTCAAGGTAAGTGTATATTCATGATAAAGACAAGGATGATGTCACAATGAAATGTGCGATATAACATACTTTTAAACCCTCGTTTTTTGCCCTAAATGCAATATTTGTATCGTTTTATGGTCAATTACCAACTTTGCGTGTTTTATGTAGGTCATGATCGCATTTTTGAGGATCTGCACGATTTCAGGCACTAAAACGGCATAATTGTGCCAAACAGGGACAAGGAAGTTTAATATGCGGATTGACTGATTCAGACGGAGTTCGAGGAGTCAAAAAATGTCATTCGACCTGATGCGAAGATAATTGAAGATGCAACAACTTTGTAGAAGACCACTTTTCGAGGAAACGAAGTTACGAAGCTCGAAATTGAAGAACGAATAAAACAGATTCAAGTCAAGAAATTGAAGATCGCGTCCAGGGACAACATAGGTGTAATGCGGTCCACAAAGCACCGCAGGAGGTGCCGATTGGCTATTGGCTATTTTTCGCTCGTCAGCTAGAGCCCGCCTTCCTAAACCTTCCTTATTGAACAATGGCGGTTTGAGCTCGATATTTCACCTATAAATAAGACCCTGGGGTCTCATAATTCTACATACCACAAAGCAGCTCTCTCCTAAGAGAGAACCAAATTCCGGGAAGTGAAACTCAAAACCACTGGCCGTACCCGTATGAGGAAAAACCTAGAAGCAGCAGAACAAAGACATCAGAGACTAAGCTTCTTCTTCCTTTCTTCTTAGTTTTCGATTCCTGTTCTTAGATTACTATGAGTAGCTAACTTTCTCTTGTAAAGGCGAACCACCGTAACTCTTTTTGCTACTTCTTTACATACCGTGATATGTTAATGGAATAATTATTCGACGTAAATCGTGGTTATACAACTTTATACATCTTTCAAGGTGTGATGTTCTGAGTGACACAAAGAGTTTCATTGAATCAGAAGGGTACTCGTGTCGATCGCGCTGAGCACCATAGTATTATGTCCTGCTGTCGTTAGAGGTAACCGCGTAGGATTTTAACTAGGAAGTTGGGAGTAGCATAGCAGAGGTAGGTTGGGGAACCTTTATGCCTTTCCATCATTGATTTACAAACAAAACAATTTAGGTTTATCGCAATTTAATTATTCTATCCGAGATTAACTGCTTTTTTTCTCGCATTCAATCACAAGCTGCTATTTACTTATTCCTATACTAAGTGTCCGTGAAGAACGACATCCCGAGTCAACTTTCTGCTATAAACTGTGGATTGAGGACTTCCGACTTATAAATTTAATCTTGATTGTGTTTAGGGATTATAGGTTCTACAACGGAAAGCGAAATCTCTGAGTGCACATCAAAGAACAAAATCGAAATTGTGAGAAAATCGTGACTTTTCAGTCGCCCACAGAGCTCATCGGTGAACACCCCTTCACCTCACCTCTCGCTTGCTAAACAAAGACAGATTTTCTCGCTTAACCCTAATGTGAGATCATTTCACTGGGCTCCCCTTTTCTCCTGGATTCAATTTTCTTCTTTCTTTCGATTACTCGCTCTTTAAACACTTAATTTTAGCACATAGGATTACTTAATCCTCATGTTTAAGATGACTCAACTCATTCATGTACTGATCAAACAAACTAAAGCATTAATCACCCTTTCACCACTTGGTGATTTTAGTGACTTAAGACACAAACTGCAATTCATTTTAAACGAGATACATGCTTACACAGAATGCTTGTTTTCGACGTGTTGGGCTCCATTGACCAATTCATCGAACGAATTGAAAGCTAATTCATCTACTAAAATTCCAACACGATTAGATTATGAGTTATTTGGATTACAAGTACATTTATGTTTGGATATGTAATTATATGGGTAAATAGCAGTCCCCCAATTCGATTACGTGTTAGGTTTAGTTTCAAAGTTTCATTCAATTGTGATTTTTGACTTAATTTGTTGTTGTGGTGCTTAGTTTATTAAATAGATACACATCATTACATCTATGTCAGCTCCTACCAAATATTTGAAAAATAATAAAGAACGAAAATAATTTATATTAGAAAAAAATAGAGCAGCATATAATTAAGTTATCAACAAAAGATCACAAATATTTGTGAGCAAAAACATATGAATACACTCAAACAATGTAATAAATGTAATTTACATGTTAAGTTTGACTGATTTAATATGTTTTTGCTACCAAATAATTTGTGATTAATTTGCCATGTTATTTTATACTCCTCCATTCTATAAACTGCCCACTTTTCGCCATTTCACATCCCATTAGAGTTGTCCAATTTCATTTTGTCATTTTGAAACAATTATATAATTTTATATCCTCCGTTACTCCTAAAAAGTCAAAAAGTAACCTAAATAATCAAATCAACTACTAATAAAGTTATAAAGAACCCTCATGATATTATATATATATATATATATATATATATATATATATATATATATATATATATATATATATATATATATATTTTTTATATATATATTATAATATAATATTCTTCTTAATTTTTTAAGATAAATAGTAAATCGGAATTCTTTTAAGGGAGAAGGGAGTATGTTGCTCTACTTTTCTCTCATAAAAATTATTTTCCTTTTAAAATTCTTCTTTTAAGTTTTTTGGGAACTGACATTCATACGATGATATGTATCTATTTTGTCAATTACACCACACCAACAAATTAAGTTAAAAGTCCCAGTAAAATGAATTTGCCATTTACACGTAATTATATACTACCTCCTGTCTTTTACAAGTTTCCCAAGTAGATTTTTTTCCCGAATTTTGACAGTAAATTACTCGTAAACTACACGACAAAAAATGTAATAAAATTATATTATGAAAATAAATTAAGATATTTTACTAATATAACTTTGTTTTATACTTTTGCATGTAATTACACAAATTTCAAAAAAGTTTTCTTAGGAAGTTTGTAAAGACCGGGAGTAGTAATCGAGTGTTATGCAAATAATCGAAGTTTCATACTCTTATTTTCGGGACCAAATATCAATATTCCATCCGTATCCCATTGAGTTGGATACGGATTTAAGAGTTAATGATATAAATAATTTAGAAAATGTAATGTTGCATGAATAAAATATATGAGATAAAGTGAATAAAACTAGATAAAATTCATTATAGGATTTTTTTGACTTTTTTAGTAGATGACATGCCGCCACTCGGACTCATTTTCATTTAGTATTAGAATGTGAGATAGAGACATATGTTGGTTTTCGTTAACAACTGTCCCAAATCAAACATATTATTTTCATTTTTTATGAATTACACACCGTGTACTAACAAAGCTTATTAATTACACACCATGTGTACTAAGAGTCTGTGTTGCTTGGGTCTTGGTTTTGATGAATGCTTGTTCATCTTATTATGAAGTGTATAGCAATTGCTAAGTTCTCCTTTTGTATTAATGGGGTTTTGGAGGGAAATATGCAAGGAAACCATGGTCTTTCATTAAGGGGATCCACTTTCTCCTTATCTTTCATGTGTGTGTTTGGGCTCCAGATGAATTATAGACAGAGTTTCATTTTTGTTGCTAGTGTGGATTCTATAACTATACCTTCTATGATGGATGATATATGGAATGTGGTTGAATTAAGGGGGTTTTCCTGTCAGATATTTTAGGATTTCCCTTAGTCCCAAGAAGTTGTGAATCAATTATCATGATGTGTTAATTGCAAAAATGACAACTCAAATTCAAAGCTGGTGTGCTAAACAGATGAGTTTTGCAGGAAGACTATAGTTGGTTAAGTTTGTTTTAGTTAGTATTCACAGATTCTTGAGCTTTTGCTTTCCTCTTCCTGTCGGAGTTATCAAAACAAATTGAGCAAGTGTGTAGGGATTGTATTTGGTCAAGAACTAAGACCAGAAGGAAGAATGTTGTTGCTTGGAAGTTTATGTGTCAGGATTTTAATTGTGGGGTTACAAATCAAAGAAAGTTTGGGTGGAATATAAGTGTGATGGGCCTCATGGTAGTACAACTGGGTATGAACGAGATGGAGGAAATTGCATGGAAATACTTTGAAGGAGTATAAGCCGAAGGGGCAGAGTACGTGGGATGTTCAAGTTAAAAATAAAAATACCGATTCTCCTTGGTGGAAGGTTGTTCTTAGGATAAATGATTCTTTACTCACTTTGTTTTCTAACTGCATGTCCATGTTTTCTGATTTACTCCCCGCAGTTGTACAAGGCTTTTGTGGTTCCAGAGGTAGGTGGCTCAAGCAGGTATGTAATCCAATTTAATTGGTTATGCATTCTAGTTTGCAGACGAAAGATAGATAAAAGAAGTTCGGTTTAATTGATAATGATGTGTGTGGGTTGGTTCTCGAAAGTCATGAGCATTTATTTGGTTCTTCTGCTTTGTCTAATCAAGTTATGTTGTGTATTGTAATCACTAATGTTGTTGTTATATGTTATGGTTTGTCTTTGAGTTTTTGGACCAACTTGTTTGCTAGATCTTCGAGGCAAATTCACAAGTGCATTTAAGATTTGAACTGTGTCTTTGGGCGTGTACTTAGTGCCATTTGGTGGGCCATAAATCGATTTTGTTTTGAGCAAAAGAGACCAATGTGGTTACTATTTGTAAAGAGATTGCTCATAAGTTGAAGGTTTGCATTTTGGTTTATTGTGGCGCACATCTAAATAAGTTTCTTATGTGGTTCTACAATACTTAGAAAAGCTTTAGTTTTCTTTCTTGTTTTTCTGGACCTGTTAACTTTCTTGGCCATGGAGAGTTTTCGTACCAAGTTTGCAATTTGACTGGAGTTGTTTGGTTCTTGTGTTCCACTGGTTTCTTGGAGGTGTTGCTGATGAGGAAGTAGTGATGGGATGATGGTTGTTGGAAAGCCTAGTAAATTTGACTTTAATCACGCCTTACATGGTTGAAGTTGATGCTTTGGGAGTTACTTTAATCACGCCTTACATGGTTGAAGTTGATGCTTGATAAACATGGAGTATATGTAATCGAACCATTATGAATTTGTGTCTAAATTTTTATTTATTATATACTAATCAAAATTTTACTATCGCGATATTTTCGCTTAAATTTATTCGCGATCAAAGCTCAATTATTGATCGCGAATTAATAAGAAACCTGACAACCATTTTTATAGGAAGGAGTATGTATTTTGTTTTGTTCTTGATTGAGTATCCTAGTTTAGTTTAGTTTAGACTAATTTGTTTCGGACTTATAGTTGAGTGCGCGTAGCTCAATAGATTTAGAAGTTCATTTGCCTTTGGAGTTTCGACTGATTTGCTTGTGATTATTTTGATTTCTTGTACGCTATATCTGGGTTTCCGCTTTGATTGTCTGTACTCCTATTTACCTTCAATATATTTTCAATTTCGTGCGAAATATAAAAACTGAAGCCAGTAAAAATCCAATTTATTGCTTATACCTTTCTTTTTCCAGAATCAACACATTTGGTTTGGTGAAGGGAGTGATGTACTCCAAAGGGTTTATATCAATATATCTTCGGTAGGATGGTGATTTTGCAATTTAGTCACCTATTTTATTCTATCTTGAATTTAGTCATTTATCATTTATGTCATAACCTGATCAATAACATAATTCTCCATGTTCATTGGTTTTTTCACCTTCCGAGCTGGGAGTTTAGATAATTCTCACTACAAGAGATTTGACCTCGAATTTTAAAAAGGGTCGTAAATTAAAAATTATAACTCTTAATAAGAAATGCAAATGGGAAGGGGGTCACAAAAGAAAAATATTATATTTTCGGTTGAAGTACAAATTAAGAGTCGTAATTTTAAAATTAAAATTCATATTTTTTTGTCCTTCTCTAAGTTAATCATCGCCTTCTTTAGGTTACTTTTATGACTCTTATGCGAGAGTGTAAAATTTTATGAGTCGCAATAGATCAAATCTCTTGTAGTGTCTTAAATTACGTTTTCTTAGTTGGAATTAAGTGTCCTAAGTTCAACGTCATAAAATTTGATAAATTATGTGTGACACAAATTTGTAATTTGATGTTAAAATGAATTGAACATGAGTTATTTTCTCCCTTCAGATGTTAAAATGAATTGAACATCGAGTTATTTTCTCCATTCAGTCCAAACTTCACTTACCTTTGTTGACTTTTTTTTTTTTTTTTTTTTAAATTACAAGATTTTTACAGGATTGACAATTGTATGCCTATGGGTTGTTGGTAGAGTTATTCACGTAGATAAAAATTGATCAAATAAGTCGATTGATAATGAAATAAAACGAATTGTATTATACAAATTCATTGCTTGTGTTTATTATGCATTTGCATATGAAATAATACATTTAGACGATATTTTAAATTCAAATGTTCATAATGCAACATGCAATCCAGAATATATGGAATGACTTGAAGGACGGTGTTCTAATGTAAGTTCAAGATTTAGTACTACTTCAAATAGCAGTAGTATTTATGCAGCTTCATTATTTTATTCCCGTTGCTTTTAGTTTGTGATCGAAGGTGCATTATGTTTACTAAGGACCCAACGTACCTTTATAGAGCCAGCTTCCTCCAGTTGTGGTGGAATATTGACATGCACGGCTCTCAAATCGCATCTCTCCACCCAATTCCCTGACTGCATGCCAAACTAATTTACAAAATAACGAGGTTAGAGATCACATATACCACTCCAACTTGCTTCCTAAACACAAACTTAGTATTGATCAACATGAAAATTAATTTACCGTATTTTCAGTCATATACTTCTTCGTGGTCCCAGTACTTACTATTATGCTATGGATTAAAAACGTATAACCGCGTTCTGGTGAAACATTACTCCTTGGGGTCCACCTCAACTGAATAGCAAACAAATTATGCATTAGTCAATTATTACAGTTGAAATAGCAATTAATAAACCAATTTGTGCTTGCAAAGTTTAATGATATTAAATTAAAATGGATAAACAACAGGACTCATATTAAATTATACGTACACTAGAAAATTTCAAGCTTGTTATTGTGCATCTGTTACAAATAATTGAATAAACACATAAAGATTGAGTAATATCACATTTCTAACAATTGATTGCCTTTTTCGAGTTAAATTAGGTTTGTGTTATTGCAAATTAATTTTTTTATTTAATTGGAGAACATGGGGAAGAAATATTGGTTATTGTTATTTTTTTTAATGATGAATTGATTTTTTTTGGTTGATTTTAGGGTTTAAATTTTAATTGAAGAATACAGATTGAGTATTTCTTTTAATAATAAATTGATTTTGTTGGGACGAATTAGGGCTTGTAATTTAATTAAAAAAAAACAGATTGTTTTTTTATATACTAGAAAACGGCACGCGCGTTGCGTGTGAATGTATTCTGACTTTACCACCAATATTATTTTTTGAACTTTTTTATAGTATTTCATAACATACATATTGTAGCGCCCTTAATTTTAATAGATTTAATTATGAAAAATATAACTCGTGATAGTTCGCAGCTTGAAAATTCATTAACTTAAATTATAAAATTTTAAACGCTATAAGACGCCTTATGCCAAATGACTTCACATGAAAGTTCATGAAAATAATTTCTAACTTGTAAAATATGTAGCGGAACTATAAATAGCTAAATTCTTGCAAATTACAAAGTCTTTAATCAAGAAATTTAAATATATTAAAGATCTTCCGATACTAATCATCGCCCGCAACACTCAGACTAATCAAATTTCGGCTTCAAGTAATTTGAGAAAAACTAACAAGAGGGACCATTTTCGGGTTGAAAATGTTCTATGTTCACATCGATTCGATGACTCACTACTACAAATGGAGATCCGTCCGTGATAGTATAGCATGGTCTGTTATCAATCGCCTCCAAAACCCAAATTGCTCGGACGATTAACTAATCGGAAAACAATTTTAGAAGATGACTGCGCCTTGCAGAAAATTTGTGCGCGAAATAATGTTTATGCTAAGAGTTTTTCCTTGAAAATAACTAGGGTTAGGACTATAATGGACTTGTTAAAGAAAATGGACTTGAGTTTTAGATAAGTAATGGGCTGGATAAGGGTACAAGTCATAAAAGTCAAGTAACAACGCATTTAACTCCGCTTTGATACGGGTTCGCTTTAAAACGCCTAAATTCAAATTAAATTTTAACAAGCATATATACAATTATATTATACTCCTCCGTTTTTTAAAGGTTTAATTTTGCCATTTCGGGAGTTTTTTTTTTAAGTTTAACGTTTCTTTTTTTTGAAAACCCGCTATCACTACTTATTAAACACTTTAATTTCTTTCATACTTTATCTATTCTCTCACTTACTTTTCCTAAATTTCATCATACATTTTACCACTTACTTAATATTTTATTCTATTTCCTTAAAATTCACATCAACCAAAACTAAAATGTAAACCTTGTAAAAGAACGGAGAGAGTACATACTCGATGAGTAAATAAATAAATAATTATTAATTCTTCTAGCTATTTGATAGATAGTCAATCCATATATATATATATATATATATATATATATATATATATATATATATATATATATATATATATATATTATGTAAAGCACAAGGGGCTAAACCCCACCAGATTAATTTAATCCTACGTGGAATTTTGTAGAATTAGTTGTATTTTAACCAGTATATATTTCATTGTTATTTTTGGCATGTTGTCTACATATATAGTTTTTATTAAATCTCATATAACGTTATCTACTAAAATCAAAATTATTTTGAACATATATTTGAATTCCATGACAAGATTTAATCCATGTATACCAATCTTCAATACTATTACACCATACTCATTCTATCCTACGTGAAATTTTGTAAAATTAACAGATTTTTACCAAGATATATTTCATCGATATTTTTTGTATGTTGATCAGATATATAGTTTTATTAAATCTCATATAGTTTTATCTACAAAATTCAAAAATATTTTGAATATATTTGAATTACCACTTATGATTTAATCCATAAGACACCAATCTTGCATACTATTATTAGTTAAATAAATCATTTTATTCATTAAAGTAATATATAAATTTATTAGATAAGAAAAAATAAAATAATGAAATTTTAAAAATAGAGAATTTATTAAATTAATTCATTCCTACGTGGAATTTGTGAAATTAGCTGCATTTTCAACCAGTATATCTTTCACTGTTTATTTTGTGTAAGTTGATCATATATAGTTTTATTAAATCTCATATAAACTTATCTACAAAACCCCGAAAAATATTTTCAACATATATTTGAATTCACCGTGACAAGACGAATCCATAGACACCAGTCTAGATTATTATTATTAATTAAATTATTTTTTCACTAAAATAAAATATAAATTTATTAAATAAGATAAAATAAAATAATGAAATTTTAAAAGTAAAGCAGAGTCTGAGTAGGGGACGAAAACTTTGTTCCATGAAGTTTTGTTAGTTAAATGTGAGGCTAATGTTTTAAAGACTTAGATTATCAATGTGTTCTTATATCATAATATCATATAATATATAAAGTTGACGGGCTAAATCCCACCAGATTCATTCAAATTCCACCATCCTACTTGAAATTTTGATACTACAAGGTAGTCCTAATAGGGTGACTTAATTAGTGTTGTTCCTAGAGATCATGAGGGCAAGGTTATTTCTTATTGACAAAATTTTATGTCTTATGGTTATTTAAAATGCTAAGGTCACACCAAATTTATAACTCAATTTGTTTGAGATTTTGAGTGGCAACATGTAATAATTGAAATATATTGTTCTTTGGTGATTAAATATCTTAAATCGACAAATTTTATCTTCGACCCTTTGTTTCACTTTTCAAAGAAATTCGTATCGATAAAGAATTTTATTCCATGAAGTTTTGTTAGGTTAAACGTGAGGCTAATATTTTAACACATAGATTACCAAATGGATGTTTTATGATGATGTTGGTTTGGTAGATTTGTATTATCCATACAAGATCGTTATGTGGGGAGCACATACCAAATTTCGCAGGTTGTCTCGATTAATTAATTTTGTCCTACCATTTCTATTTATTATTAAACGAAACTATATCGCAGATCATCATGGAATTTTGTGGAATTAGTTATTTTCATCCAAAGATATCTTTCACTATTTATTTTTGTATATCGTTGTATATATAGTATAAATGTATATACAAAACTTCAAAATATTTTGAATCCAGCATACATTTTTCCATACATATTTTCTAAGTTATGACAATTAACAAGAGCAAGGAACACTTACATCGGTATTCTTGTTCTATCCAACATGAATTCAAACCCGCTTGGAATAATAATGTCCAGACTCAACTCAGACATACCTTGTGACAATACACAAACCGCAACATTTTATGGTTAAGTTAGTGAAAAGTCTCATAGGTGGGGGTATGTTAGGGTGGGTGCAAAAAAACCATCGTAATATTTAAATTACGTTTGTAGAATAATAAATTTTGTGGTAGACCACATACCACTTCTGCGTTGTTCAACCCCATTAATCAGGGGTAAACTTTTGCATTTTATTTTGGCTCGACGAGATAAGTTAAGAATTAATGTGTTAGTACAGCTTAGATGAATTCCCGATATAAAACTATCATATCCCTTTCAAAGCATATACGACGTCACAATGAGTCGATTTTACATTTTCTATAGTTATCATAAACAAATATCCAATGATATAGTATCGACTAAGAAGGACTCCAAAACACTACTACCAACGTTGTTTGTAAGGAATTTTATCGCCTTATTTTATCGATTAATTTGTTTATCATTAAAAGCAACTATACCACGACATCGCCATTTTCGAGTCGGGAGGCACCCCTGTAGTTTGTTGAACTAACCATGTTAATCAAGTATACACTTTTGTATTTTATTTTGTCGGATCGAGATAAGTTATAAATTAACGCCTTAGCTAGTAGAGGATCCGATATAAAATATTATATATTATCAACTCGTCGAGTCCTAAACGGTTCGGGTGTTATACCTCTTTCAAATCATATACGCCATGATGAGTCGATTTTACATTTTCTATAGTTAATATAAATTCAAATATATTATCGATTTAAGGACCTGCATAAACACCACTACCAACGCTGCTTAATTTTTACTATCTTATTTTATCAATTTATTTATTTATCATTAAAGAACTATACCGCCAAGACGCTTACTTCGTTTCGAAGGTGGAGAGGGCACCTGTGGGTTGGAAACCAACCATGTTAACTTTATTATACACTTTGTATTTTATTTTGGCTCAATCGGAAAGATAAATTATTAATTAACGATAGCTACGGGGACCTTATATAAAATACTATACGCTATCAACTCCGTCGATTCCGAACGTTGTACGGCCCTACCTTTCAAAACATATACGCCATATTTAATCGATTTTACATTTTCTATATTATAAAACAAATGATATAAAGATTTTCGATTAATTTATTTTATCCTCACATTTTTATTTATTATTAAAATAAACTTATACTTACGACATCATCACGAAGCTAAGATTAATGGTCATTAAATTAGACACAGTGATCTCAGGATGAGTACACAATTGTTATTTCATCACCCTCTCTCTCTCACTTCCCCATTTCAATTTCATCTCCAATTTCACCATTGTTAGGTTAGATCTGCTCGATTATGGGTGCTGAAGGTGAGTCAAGTGTCAATGTTAACATTCGGTGCTCGAACGTAAAGGCACCAAATTCTCCGTCAATACATAGCTCGAATTGACAGTCGCTGAATTCAAGGAATTTTCTTCATGTTTCTTGTCTGACTCACTATGGCTATCTTCCCATTCGCTTTACTTGTTTGATTTTCTAATTTCGTTTCTTAGAGGTGGAATTGCTGCTTTATAAACTTAAGGATTCGTTTTCTTCTTCTTTACATCAAGATCTTGACGAAGTTTTTGCAGCCGACCAGTGAAGAAGAAAGAGATAAAAGTAAAGACTGATTAAAACAAATGTGAATGAAAAGAGAGAGAAAAGTAACGCGCACGCGCCCGTTGGTGAGACTGTTTTCGCAACGTTTTCTTCTAATTTGTACTTCAAACGGCTGAATTGAGATAAAATCGATTCTACACGATTCTAATAGGGTTATTATATTATGTAATATAATATATATTCAAATGAGTCAAATCTAAATTAAATTAAGATCCAATCGCATAATTTTAATAATGCTCACTTATATATATGATGATATTTATAACGATTCAATAGACATTAAACGAGAGAGGGGAGAGGAATACCAGAAAGTAACAAGGTAGAGTGTGGCAAATGACTTGGATACCTTTCGGCTGTAGGTAAAAATTTGGTCCAGGTTTAGTACGCTTCACCTAAATGTTGAAAGAATATATATATCAACATAAAAGAAGAACTTTGGACAATCAAACTCAGTAAACAACCATATAGAGACGAATTATACCCAGTATGCAACAGGATGATCCAATTTGTTAGTCAACCGTAAAAATGTGCTCTTCTTCCCAAAACGACTCTCGGAGCAAGCATGACTGAAAAAATAAATGCTAATTACATTCATGTTCAATCAAAATTAAGAATCTAACTAATAATTCAAACAAACACGAAAACTACAGAAGAGTCTGAAATTCACAATTTAGTTTTACTAGTATATTTTTCTTACTGAAATTTTCTTGCTAACAGTTCTAATACGGCCAAAGCGAGAGCAACTTATTCTAACTATTGGTTGACTTTTGAAATAAGCACCTAAAGTGATCATACATAAGTACTCTGGACTCTGGTAAGTAAATTAATTATTGCATGCATTGGTCAACCCAACTACCAACGGCAAGGAAAATGATACGACTTTCAAAACAAAGAGCCGACAGAGTAAACACTAGTATGGCAACAATCATTTAATTCACAAAAGACATGGGGAGAAAAATTCATCTAGTTACATGGAAATTGTAGCTGGAGAGGTTCGATATGGAGGAGGTTGCCAGTCATCATCTTTCCAGTTATCCTTGCTGATATATCTGTCGGAACAAAGATAGTACGGCTTGCCATTGACTCCTTCAGAGAGAGAGAGAGAGAATAGCAGAAGTTCAATTAAAAACATACAAGATAGACTAATAAAACAACACAAAGTCTTTAAAATAACGCCAGATTAGTAGATACTTCAAATACATATTTATGTTATTAAATAAGATAATCAGTTACAAGAAGTTATCTTCATTTATTCGAAAGCTTAAGCTTATCACAAATCATGATTGTTTTCTCCTCAATTAATATGTCTGAGAACTTATTAGTCTTAATGTGGGAACATATATATTAGGTTTACGTACAAGTGCAAAACGAAGAATCCTAGTAACACGCGAACATGGGAGTAATGAGGAGGAGCTCTCCATTGGCTCGTCGTTTGAATGTGGAACATAGACATAGAAAGCTCTCAACACGCATTCTTCAACTCCATTACCTGGCTTCTTCTCGAACTAATATCACTCAAACAAAGTTAGATTACACGTGCTACCAGTTACTTATTAGAATAAAATTGTCATTTTTCCCATACCTAAAACATTTTTGAGAAACTGTCTTTTGAAAGAAACACCTGGTTAACATTACATATTTAGCTACAAATATCATATGTTTAAAATCAAACATCGTATTTATGATAAATCTGCATCATATCATAATTGCAATGCTTGCATTTTAAAATATATAATGTGTACATGAACACGCTGATATTTATAATTAAACATGTTATGTTTAATTTGATATTTTCAAGAAAAATACGGTTATCTCCTTCTCCTAAATAATTTGTAACAAGTTAATTAATTATAAAATTACCATTTCTGCCGTAAGATTTTCTTTTGGAAATCCAGGAGGTACACGTACACTAAAGATGTAAAAGCGGTCCCAGCATTTCATGTTCTGTGGAGCCTTTTTTGGGGGTCTCATCCCAACTAAATAACAAAATAGATTGTGATTATTTCCGTCAATCACAATAGTCTACAACTATAAAATATCACATGCAACTAAAACTATAAGAACATGGTTAAAATCATATAAATTTAACTGTATAATAAAGTTGAGTAAGTTAACACATTATTAGTAGGCTGACTTAGAATTAAAGTCACATTTATCTTTTACTTAGCATTTTAATTTACGTGCATAGTTTACAAATGTAAATGACTCAAGTTAACTCATCATTCTAATTTAAACTTATAAAATTTTAAATTTATACCAATAAAAATTCGATCAATTAAATTTCCGCATCAAATGGTAAATTAATATGTATTCAAAATTTATAAACATGCATACATTTCACTTTTAACATTAAAATAAACTGAAATTATATGATGATAGGAAGAGATACCAGAAATTGACATTGTAGAGTGAGGTGACATGACATATTCATTAGGTGTCACCGTAAAACCATGTATCTTTGTTAGGTTCACCTGAACGTTTGAAGAAGAAGAAAAATGATGAAAAACCACTTTTTTTTTAATGTCAACAAGTAGACCCAAAGGCACGAATTTACCCAAACTCCGAGGTGATTATCTGATTTGTTGGTCAACCGAATGGGCATGAGCCCTTTTCCCAACCACGACTGTTGAGATATGGACATGAAGACATCAGAATATAAACTAACAATAAATCAATTCCAATTTACTCATAATTGATTCCCAATGATCAAATTGACACGATAAAGACAACACGAGGAAAGCTTTCTCATGGAAGTTACATGGCCTGTGAAGATATAAAACTTTTTTCTAAATTCAAGACATTGTTTTATTTAAGAAAATGGTGGTGTTAAATTAATAGCAATATCTGTTATATTAACATAATCACGTTTATATTAATTATTATAAATTGAAAAGAAAAATCAAAAAGCTAATATAAACACGATTTTTGTATATAACAAATGTTGTTTTCGATTTAACACCAACGTTAATCGGACTTTTCTACTCAGCAAAAGACGTGAAAAAAATTAGTAACTCATATTATTAAAGAAAGCATATGAACTTTGAATATATAAGTAACGTGGGCTCTTCTATGGTTACGGTCAGACATGATTCAGATCGTTCTGATAATACGAATCGATTATACCAATTAGATTTTGAATTTAACTATCCATATCAAATCATTAAAGTCAATAAGGCGATCGTCTCTATCTAACACTTCACTTGTATATCAAGGCAAGTCAAGAAGATTGAAAAGTAAATAATTTCTATCAATTTGCACTCTATATGTTAAGGACTTATATACTGAAGAGACCGGACACGAACACTGGCATCTACAAGTAAACAGAAATTATTAGTTGGCATGAGACTAGAAATAAGGAGTAAAGTTCAATGAAAATTACATGGGAGCCGAAGTTCTCGGGGCTCAATTTGAAGGAGGTCACTGAACTCATCTATTTCAGTCAGAAACATAGAGAAATGGAATTCAGAATTATACATTTGAGTTTATTTACCATAAAAAGAAATAAAGAACTATTTGAAAAACAATATTATTAGAAAAAAGGCACAACGCTTTAAATGTTAGCCATTTGTTATTCTGACGTTCTAAATTTTGAAAGAGTCTCTGTAATATGCATTGCTTTAAGAGTAGATTATTGGAAGATCTCCTCGTTTTACTTCTTTAGCTTGATATGTTGAGACATGTAATGGAACCACGGTCGTTCAACAAGAATTGAGGTTATGTTTGTAGCTCTGTAAAGCCTCAAATAATTCATTTCTACGTTGTATTAACTGTCTACTTACCGCGTGATCGTGTTATAAAAATCTAGTTTCCATCAAAATTCACCAATGATGAATACAAAATGAGAAGAATTATTAGAAATAAGGGATATGTTAAAACAATACACCCAATATAAATATAGTAAGAGTTATTATTTCTGCATAACTCAATTTGTTAGGCTAGGTGCTATAACTCAAAGGTAATCTGTTCGATTTCAGTTGAGAGCGGGTTTATGGTATAGTGTATACTAGCTATAATATATTGATATTAACTATGTAATGATTAATACATGAACGATAAGGTCCGACTCTAATTGTACAATTTAACTAAACCAATTTCAACTGTACTCATCCACGACCGTTAGATCGTTTGTACAAATATTATTTTAAATTGTAACTAATCATAACTGTCCATTACAGTTGTAAATTTTATAATTGCAATTTTCGTAAATATATCAACGCAAACAGGATTGTAATGTCATACTATATTACAAATTCAATCTAAAATTTTAAAATTAATTTAAAAATCTGAATATTATATCATCTTTCATATACACATAAGAACATTCATGGTGTTGCGGACGGCCGTTTGAAATGACGGGATTGGTTGATCTGATGTTCTACTTTATTTTTGATTTTATGATATTTTAAATTTGATTTTGACTTTAATTGCATTTGTAATTAATATCATCAATTTAAGATGGTATATGACGTAACAATCATGTTTGTATAGTTATATTTATGAAAATTGTCAATGTAAACTTTAAAAGTCTAAAGGATGATCATGAATATATTAGTATCATATTCAGTATAATTTATGTAATATGACTATAATATTGATATTCTTAAAAAGAAAAAGCAAGTGGGCAGCATAAAAGTTGAATATTGTACATTATTTGAACACAAAGTCTAAGGAGAGACGGTCTCTAGATAACGTATCTAGAGACGGCCTATGTTATCAATAAAACCATCCATATTATTAATCAAAATATCTATCTTGTTAACAGAATAAGTTTTGTTGTAATATAAAAAAAATACCAATGTTGAGAACATATATAATTGTTTTGATTAATAATATCGATAATTTTCTTAACAATATATGTTTGTCTCTAAATAAATTATCTATAAACTGTTTCTCAAAATACTTAATCTTATTTAAATGGAGAAACAATAGAACAAGAGTAATGGATCAGAAACGTTATAAGTCTGAGCATAACAATGTTATGATGGTCCATTTAGTAAAAATGGAACGCAGAAGTTTTAAAATTTGAACGTAGGAAGTTTTAAAAATGAAGTAAAAATAGAGCGTAATAGTTCTTCTAAGAAAGATAGCTTATATTAAATATGAGAATGCTTTGACAAGGTCGAGTAAAATAAGACATAGTATTACCTTTGTAGCAGAGTCTTCCTTTATCTCGTTTGTCGGGGGTGGAACATAAACATAGAAGGATTTCAACTCATATTCCTTCATCCAATTTCTTGGTATCTTCCCGAACAAATATATAAACAACTCGGTTAAATTCAAATTCATCAAGGAAGTCACCATGTAACTAGGACAAATAAGTATATTGCATAAAACCCCTTTGGATTATTCAAAATTAGTACCAAACTTTTTCAATTATCTAAATCAGATAAACCCCAAATATATGAAAAGTTAGCCAAAAACCCTAACATCAAATTTAAAGGAGAGTGTACTATACTCTTTATTAGTGAGACTGGAGGTAACATTGAGGCTTTCATGCAACTTTATAATAATTGAAGGGGTTTTATGTAATTTATCTTTTTTTCCTTCTAAAATATCTAATAAATAACTAAAATCAGTACTATCAGAAAGGTTATAAAATGAAACTAAATAGCAATAACATAAACAATTCTAACGAGAAAAATATACTATATCTATAATTGAAGAGCATTGATAGTATATGATGCTCTACATTTTTTAATTACTTTTAGAATATTAGTCATTTTAACTAAACAAATTCATATTTAATTTATTCATCAAATTTGGTTACTTTTATAATTACAAAAAAATAAATGTAACATAATATGATTAATTTTAATTATTTTAATCAATTTTTTAAATGAAAGTACTAAAAAGTTGCATAAAACACATTTAATTATCATAAAGTTGCGTGAAACCCCTTAGAATTGACCCTCCGGGCGCTTGTAATACGAATGTTACGGGTTTCGTGCAAACTATACTATAATTCGCGGGGTTTGACGCACATGTAATAATTGAGGCTATTCGCTACTTTTATATAACTCGAAGGGGATTTATGCAGTTTACTCTAGGACAAACATCGCATGTTACCATTTTTGCAGCGATATCCTCCTTAGTAAATTCAGAACTGACTACTTTGCTATGGATGAAAAACTTTTCACCGCATTCCTTTTTCAATGGTACCTTGAGTGATGGGTGTATATATACTGAATGCCAAACGAATTATGAACCCAACAATCAGTAAAGTAGAAATATCATTTGATAAAATCCAATTATTAACACCTATATATGAAAATGGGAAATAGATTGAGATACCGGAAAGTAACATGGTAGAGTGAGGCAACAAATCTTGTTTATTGTTGGGCTTAATGGAAAAACGGCGACAACATATACCAGTTACCTGAAATTTGCACAAAACATTAACAAATGACAACTTTTGCAAGCAACAATTATTAACCAAGCTCAATAACACGAATTATACCAGAATAGTGACATGGTAACTGGATTTGTTGGTTACCCGGAGTGAACATGAGCTCCTCTTCCCCAATATAACATTCGGGGCAAGAAGCACAACTGAAAAAATAAATCCCAATTGAAGCATAGTTAAGACAGCTGCCTAACAAAGACCAGGTCATTCTAAAGACATACCCTACCATTCTTGAACCCGAAGCCATAATAACAATATACAAAAGTGTCATCGTTTTAGGTTTCTCATTTCTGTCTTTTTACGTCATTTTGCAATCAAATTCTTATGTTTATCGAGTTTTGTTACGCAGTGGATGTTTCTGGTTTTGTACGTAAAACACCTTTTTTTTGGGTGTATTTGAGTCAACGAGTAGTAATGATAATGAGGACAAATGAGAGTCCAGCCGTATGTGGAAAAAAAACGAAAGAAGCCAAACGCCTTGCAACACCCTGATAGGTACCTTCCACGGTATTCTGATATGAACAGTAAGAATCACATTCACAAATTAAAGACACAGGGAGCAAGATTTACTTGGGAATTGGAGTTGGGAGGGTCGATTTGAAGGAGGTTGCCATCGATTATCCTGGTGTCTTCCGAACATGAATGATTGGCGTTGCTTTGGAGTACTCCTACAAAGTTACGGGATCGAGCTTAATCATGCCACATATCTATCTTTTTAACAGTTTAGTAGATTAAGGAAATTAAAAGAGGTTAGTAAGACTTTTTTTCACAACAAAATCGATCCGAATCAACTAAAATTACTGCGTTTCGATGAAATGAGAAAACATTATTATTACACATGCACCGAATTCAATTAAAAAGAAGAATAGGAAAGCGTATATTGCTAATTATGCATGTATGGATTACCTGGTTGGAGATGAGACTGTGCCTGAAGAAGTCAAGCAAAGCCAAGGACTCGTGATTTAACATGAACGAATCCTCGTCGTGTTTGTGGTTCGAGGTACACCTCTCGTGACAATCATAACACAGGTCGTACGTGTTTGGAATTTTCAAGACAAAAGAAGCAAGAGAAATCTGGCACTTTTTGGTTACGACGACAACCATCGCACCATCGTGGACCCGTCTCATATTTCCCCAGTAGTTGTATTACTGGCCCAAACGTGTGAAGGAAGAAGATCAAGAATCCATCGAAATCCACGACCCATTAGTCACAAACTGATCAAATATAGAGGATAACTCACTTGTGAATAGCCCAGAATCATTCAATTCCTGGAGTGTAACTTTTCCATCACCGTCAGAGTCAATTACTCTGAAGATCTCATCAATCTTCTCCTTCTCTGCTTCACTTGAATCATTGTACAATTTAACAGCAACCTGTTTTAACCCTTCCATCTCTAATAATTCTTTCTCTCTCTAAAACGGAAAATACAACAGATTGGAACTGTGGTGCATGTTTCTCACCTACCTACACTTGCTAAAAGTCAGGGTTTATGACTCCAACCTGCAGGTTACACTGCATTATCCCCAAATTACAACTTGTATTTTTTTTTATTGTATACTGTAGTATAATTAATATACAGCCGACCATAGTCATCAAGTTGGTACATAAATCAATGTTCGTCCACATGCCCTCAACGCTTCTCTTGGATCCTGCTGGACTTCTGATTAAACTTACTGATCAATAAGAGAACAACTTCGGTTCAGTTTTACTAAAAATACCAACTCTAATTTTGTTGCTGAAGGTGAAAAGTATCAAATTTACCAACTAGTAATTTTTTTCTTGTTGGATAGCATTCGTAATTCAACAACGGTTGGAGCCTGGAGGAAATGATCAATAAGAGAACAACTTCGGTTCAATTTCAGTAAAAAAAACAGGGTAGTACCAACTGCAAATTTTGTTGTCAAGGTGAAAACTCCGCTGGTGTTCGATTTACCAACTAGTAACTTGAACCTAAGGTTGATAACTTACTTTCTTACCAATCGCATCAACTAAAACCATGTTAATTATTGAGTTATATATAGTTATTCATTTTCAGAAAAAGCTACATTTTATTGCCATTAAGTTTCGCTGTCAATTAATTACTTTTAAACGATATTAATAAATAAATTATTAAAATTATATAATAAAAATTTAGTAATTAAATTTTTATTATATGATTTTATTAAATTATTTACTATTATCGTTTATGAGTAATTCATTAAACTCAAAACAAATAATTTGGCCAAAGTTTCAAATGTAATACTTTTTCTGAAATGGAAGGATTAATTGGTTAAACTCTATTTTTCACTATATTTGCTCGGAATAACACTTAATCCTAGCAATACACAAATTCCCTTGTACTTTATTGCATGTTACTCCCAATTTACGACCACATAACATATGCACACAAATTTTGGTCCCTCAAACCTCCTCATCTGACAAATCTAATTATGTTGCTACCCCTTTACATTTAATTCTTTTTTTTATAGAATGCATGTTGTAATATCATATCAGGAGTAAGTGTTGTATTTTATTTAAGTTGATTTACATTAGCCACCGCTTCAAATGCCCTATAAACGATTGGTCCCCAACGCTTCAAATATTACAGAAGGACAAACTTAAACTAATTAAACATTATTTACAATCAAGACAAAAAGTCAAACTTGGTGTGATGTCATAGGAGATAGAGTGGAAATGCATTTTCTTTTCCCTTTTCTTTGAAATTTCATATTTCATTTTATTACAATTAACCCCCTAAAACTTTCAAGTTATAATAAAGAAGCCTTAATGTTTTAAATTTTCATATTTTCATCTATGTTCTTCTTCAAATCATTAAAAAAATGAAAAATGGAGCTTCCATGGAAGCTCCAAATTCGGAGCTTCAATGGAGCTTCCATGGAAGCTCCTCTTTTAATTTTTTTTATGAAGAAGAAGATGGATAAAACTATCAGAAGTTAAAACTTTTGGGTTTAATTTGAAAGTTTTAGGAATTATATTTAAGTATTATGTCTATATTGTAAAATGCAAAATATTTGAGACAAATGTGTAATAAGATGAACCTTGTATTTTAAAATAAATGCTTAAATAGAGAGGCAAACTAGACTTTTTGCCAAAAGTCAAACTTTATGTTCAGATTGGACTTCATTATAAATTTTGAATCGTTAGGGACCTAATAGTTCAGTGGCATCTAAAAGGTGGTCGTATAACATTCACTTTTATTTAATTAGTATAAACAAGAGAACGTTCGATGGGTTTCCAACAACATTCCAACCGAATTATGATGGAAACTAAAATTTGTTGAAAACTGTTAATATATATTTTTACCAAGCTAATGTTTTTTGTAAATACGTAGCGAACAATGAAAAAATTGATTTTGTTGGAAAATTTTGTTGGTGTTGATTGCTCATTAATTATTTACAACAATGTTCCAACATAAATTTTGTTGCAACCTAAATTTGTTGGTACATTCGTTGTTATCTTTTAATGTATTTTGCGTTGTTGATACGGATATGTGTCCAATCCGTTAAAGGCGCCATAGAGCGTGTCCTAGAGCGCATCGTATTTAAATGGCTAATTCAAGATCATCGACCTTCAAATGGTCCGACCTACTAAACCATTCCGGGTCGACTAGTATGTGCAAGTCAATACACCTTCTCAGCTAAGTCCGACTAAGCTAGGTGTATGACTTCCGAACCTAACAAGAAGTCACATGATCTTCCCAAGTATCACAAACTGTCAGTCCCAGGATGCCAAACGGACCGGACGAGATAATCTCGGATGCCACCTCACATTAAGACCAAACGATATAATGTAACCATCGAGATACTCGTGGAACTCTGACTCGGACACCCCGAAGTTACCTAAGGCGTATTAACCAAGGCATGATCCGTCAAGGATCGACACGACCCAACAAAGTGAATAAGATTTCAGAGGGAAAGGTCCAAACTACCCTCCTGCACTCCATTAATCCAGATTGACTCGTTTCTATCGGGCCAAAGGTAGCATTGTCCAAATCAACATACACTGCATCATCTTATGAACCACTTCATAAGTATATGATAACTATAAATATAGCACAAGGTCACAAACATCGGTAAGTCATAAGTGATAACTCATAATTCATAAGCAACAACTACCAAGTTCACTATATCATATCCTTCCTCATTACTACTACATCGAGCTTTCCAACTCTCTCGAGTAAAATCTCTTACCGGATCGACAACATGGAACTGGATTACCCATCTACCCCCCTAGTCTTTTCAGGTGTTCCGGCTCGGACCAAGGCACTAGGTCGGACTTAAAGTTGGAGGCGGACCGTAGGATAGAGACTTTTATTAGTTAAGTTAGTGTTCGAGACTAAACCCCTCAACATTTTAGCGCCTGTGGAAAACTTTACAAAAGGTTTCGTGCTTAAGTTAGGCTGATGGAAAGAACAAGACGGACAACACGGACCAGTGCTGCAGGCGTCGGGACTCCACCTCCACCCCCACGCGGACGTCCGCCCAACCGAGGACGAAGGGACACTGTGGCTGAAAGGAACGTTGGAGAAAGGAGATATTCGAGCGATGGTCACACAGCGAGCCCATCCTCTGATGAGGGAAGAGATGTTTCGCCCAGGGGAATCCGTAATACTCCTGAGAATGTTGGGCCCGAAAATCATGGAGAAGAAGCCGCACAAGTTCATCTGGTTGGGACACAAGGTCCTCCACCCGGTCAACACTTTACCATGCCAGATGGTCGTGTAGTCCGCACTAGTAACTTCGGATTAAGTGAGAACCAATTCGGTTAATTACTCACGATAATCCAGGGTTGTCTGGGGTCTAACAACATCCAAGGAAAGCAGAGCCCGCTCTATCAAGGAACGAGCAACGTCCGATCCAAAGAAAGGTCGGGGAATCACCACCACAAGAGGATTTATGGAACCTCCTAGACAGAGTGCTTCGCTTCCTGACTCGACAAGAAGGAAGCCCCAATGGACAAAGAGCATATCAAGAAGAGGGAAATGGGCAGCCTAGAGTTCTGAAGCAGATAGCACCATGGGCTAGAGACAATGAAGCGGAAACTATTCCAGTCGTCCGCCTACATGAACTCCTCATGGATGTAGCAATTCATCCTAGAACGGAGAGATGATGATCATGGAAGAAATCTATACTCAACAAAAATCCTGGGAGGCCCAGATTCTAAATCTCGGACGCCTTGTAAAGGATCATGAGCAGATAGCGACTTGTGCACCAAACCCTCTGTGTGATGATATCATGAAAGAAAAGGAAAGAAACTGTTGGTCCAGATAACGGCAAAGTAAAAGACTAGAAGAGGGGGGGGGGGTGAATAGTCTTTTAAAGCTTTTTTCCAGAATAAATATTTCTCGATATTCGAATGGATATCCGATACTTAGAATCAGAAAGGAAGACTTAATAAAGATAAGTGTAGAAAGCTTAAGTGTGTGTGTGTCAAGTATAAATACGTAAATGTAAATGACACAACAAGTATAGTGGTATCCTGAGGTATGAATCCTCCAACTAATCCACTTCGTCTATCGAGACCTAGAATTCACTAGAATGTATAATTGAGATAACCTTACAAAATCCTATTCTAAGATTCTCAACAATCGTTCCCAACCAAAAGTTCCCCGAGTTGTTCCTCAGCTTCTTCACCAAGTACTTCCTATACTGTAAACCTTCGAGTTGTCCTCAGCTTCCCAAGCTAAGTACTTCCTATACTCAAAACTTTGAGTTATTCCTTAGTTTCCCAAATCAAGTACTTCCTATACCCTAACCTCGAGTTATTCCCCATTTTTCAAACTAAGTACTTCCGACTCCACGCCGGTTTTGGTGTCGGTTTCGCTTGTTGTCGATGAGCGCCTTAATAACTTTTCGCTTATTCAGATAGCTCGTGAACTGTTACTTAATACACTTTACAACAGATGGTATCTAGTTCGATTTTATCGACTAAGTCTTATGATATCTGCTCAAGAGAATGAATCTCGATAGTTGATCTTTGATTCAACTCCTTCACAGATAGCTTTGCTTGTTTAGGATCGTGACACTTAGAACTTCAAGGTTTACTCAAGATCACAAGCTTTAGTCGCAATGTAAAGCTTTGATAATAAGTAAGTTGCAATGAGAGAGTAGATCGCTCGTAGTTCTATGTTTCAACAGATGCAATGTGTGTTCGAGTCAGGTTCCGTGTGTTCTCTCAAGTCGCCTAAGTGTTGATATTTATAGATGAATTTGAGTGCCGCTTGAATAGTATCCGTTAGCTCAAATTCAAACTATCGATATCTCGTATAGTATCAGAAAGGTTTTGTCTTCTTCTCGGTTGCCGCTTTTACTCGTATATCTCGTCTGCGCATTAAATGCATCAGACTATACTTTTGTCCGCAGTTGTCAATCTAAACTATGCTTTCAGATCGTAGACTAGACTTGTTGTCCGATTCTTTGCACATCCTTATCTTCATTCTTCGATATACCACTTGTTATTTATTGAAACAACTTTGTTTGCAATATATGTCTCTTTTTAAACGAGTTTAACGCCAAGGTATCTCGAGAATAGACATCTGTGGACACTTTCCTCGTCTTCGATATGTATTCATTTCTCGATATCTCTTGGACATGCTTTGTTTTGAAGTTTCGCCTACACAAGATATCCGCTAAGATATCCGAATAATGATTCAAGAATCTTGTGCGCTTTTCTTCAAATCTTCAAAAGTTGTCGAGCTTCATTGGATGTCTTCTTCTTGGTCTTCTCTTCATAAAATAAAAATTACATTTTGAGACCTAACATCCTATACAAGATTAGCTAGACTATCATACTTAGTGGGTTTTCTCTTTTACAATGTTCAAGTGAACCAAGAGTACTAATCACCTTTCTGAGACTAAGATAAGTCATCATGTTGCTGAACAAAATCTAAACAGATATTCTAACAAAATATCTAACAAATTTCCCCCATTTTGATCAGTCAACGATGACTATCTTCCTATTACAACTGATGAGGAAACAATCCACCACTTAATCATTTCTTGAGATCTTTCAAATCATATAATTAAGTGCAGAAAGTAGACATCAACCAAATCACAAGTTATCTTTTATAAAATACTATCTGAGAGTAAGTTCTTCAGATAAGTCGCAACTTAAGATTACAGTAACTTTAATACATAACACATTTAAGCTCAGTCAGCAAGATACAGCAAAAATTACATAGTAAATTAGGACAACAGGAGTAACCAAGCTCCAAGTAAACATCCTAAAGAACTAGTCTTCAAGTCTTCAATCTTCAAGTCTTCAACAAAATTTCTATGGATCAGTCTGCAAATTTCCTATCTCCAAACCTTTTGATGTCATCAGAATAATCATAGAGAAGAGTTCTGACAAGCATCTCTGTGTCTCTGGCAAATCCACAGACTTCTTTGTAGGTTTTGGTAGGATTTTTCTTGGCAAAATGCTTGACCCATAGGTACTTTCCCCACTTCCAGGCATGCTCTATTCTCGATATCCAAAGCTTGAAGTATCCATAGATAATCTTCAGATATCCGATGTCACCCTTGTATTGATCTTCCGTCGATAGAACGACTCATGTGGTTCCACAAAGAAGTCTTGGTCTTGTGCTCGTTGTGATATTCGTAATCTTGTGCACATCATCCGCTTTCCATATGGACAATCATCGAGAGGTCCTTCTTCACGGCTTCAGCTTCTCGACAACTTCAAAATCCAACCATGCTTTGATGTGATCGGTGTTGATCAAGGTAGGTTTATTCTTTCTCCATGCCATAAGTCGCTTGAGGATTGGTTCGAAATCTTGAATTTACCAATAGATGCTTAAGTTCCGTAATCCAATACCCATTTTTCTCGATTGATGCACCTCAGAGACAGAGGAATCATTGTCATACTTCACATACTCAATTTTGGCTTCTTCCGCCCGAGTGGAAGTCGACTTTGTCTTTGTTCATTCTCACCTATTCCTTTCCGTCTTGAATTTCTTTGGGTTGTTGTTTGAAGAACTACCACCGGATAGACTTGGTATTTCCAGAGGGTGTTTTAGTCGCTAGGGCTTTGGCAATGGCCCGCCAGTTTTCAAGTTTCCTTTTTCGTGAAGAGGAGCTTCATCTTCATCGCCTCTTCATCATCTTCATCAAGATCAATTCTTGTGAGATCTTTGCAGCCTTCTTCATTGCCTCGACTTGATTTGACCTTCTTCTTCTTCTTCGTAAGATTCATCAATCCTCTAACTTGTCTTTCCTCGAGCCTTGGTACTCCTTGGAGGTTTCGTGCCATGGCCCTTGTTACCATTTCGTTCCTTCAAGAGGTCTCGGAAGCAACTGCTTGAGAAGGATTCATAGATTCCGAGTGGTGGTCGGAAGTTTTTCTTCCTTTCCGAGCAAAGACCACCTGCATTTCTTCTTGTTTTCATCCCTTCTTCCCATTCCCCGACTTTGAGGTCCAGATTTGTACTTTCTTTCCCCTTAGTCATTGTCAATGACTCATAAAGGAATCGAGAGAGAGTCAAAATGCCCTTGTAAATAGTTGTAGGCAAAGGACCAACTTCAAGTTCGGCTTTGAGCTCGATTTTGTTTGATAAGTCCATTGTCCTTATCGCTGAGCTCGCCAATGGGCCTAGGATGGCATCTGCTTCCAAGAAGGTAACTTGCCTCTTGAAAAGCTTTTTCACTAAAGACACATCATCGCCCTTGTCATTCCTGCATCTTTCTGAGCAATGATCATGCTAGTTGTTCTCTGAGTGATGAGCTCAGTGAACTTTCTCATTTCAGAGGGGACTGAGGCAATTACTTCCTTGTTTTGTGAAGACATCTCCTTATTCAGAGTAGCCAGTACTTGGTACCGCCATGTACTCTCGAGTGGACGTCATGCTTGTTGAAGATTGTAGGAGCAATCAACTTTCTTTTTAAGTGAGAAACCGCTAGATGTTCATGGAGGTGTCCCGCCAAAGTCTTGTCTTCTTCATCATCCGAGGGATTAGCCCAAAGGATCTTCATCCTCTCGACATTTTCATCAATTGTATCAAGTCCAAAGAACCATCTCGTAGATTGGTTTCTTTCCTTCGGGAGGAGGATGGTACTTCTTCAAGATGATGCGCCTTAGCATCATGCTTGACTTCGACATACTTCTTCAAGATCGAGTTCTTTGGCGATCTCGTGCAAGATCCCGTAGCTCGTTAACCGCAGTAAGCATTCATTTCTTCGAGGTATTGATCTTCTAGTTGATCGCCTTTCTCCGATCGAGCTATTTGATCTTCCAAATTGAAGATGGAGCTGTTGTTCTTCTTCCAACAGTTGTCTGAGTTGAGCACTTCTGGTCTGAGTGTTTAATATTTTCCGATTGGTTTCTTCAGAAAGCTCAACTTCTTGCTTAGTAGGAACTGCGTGTTGGTGAGAAGATGGATGAGTAGATTTCTGAGGTGATGAAGATGGAGATTTCTGTGAAGTCTTCTCAGTTTTCTTTTCAGCAGCTGAGGCATTGTTTCTCTGTGAAATTCCTCCTGCCTCGTGCAGAGCATCATCATCATCCTTTTGTCATTATCATCCTTTGGTGATGATCAGTGGGAGGTTCATCAAAGAAATTTTCATTCATTTCTTCCTCCTCATCATCTTCAGATACAAGATTGATCACTTCCGGGATAGTGATCTTCTGCCCATTAACTTCTTCTTGTTCAGAAGGTATGAATTGCAGAGTCTGGGGGCTGGCTTGAATGCCATCTGTAATCTTGTCTGATCATCTGCCTGTTCAAAGGCATGTATCAAACTATGCGCCACTTCTCTGGAAAAGTCCTTGTGTAGTAGAGTCGCGAATCAGATGTTGTTCTCAGAGCTTAACATTGCTTGGACATATGTTTGTGTCAAGAGCTCGTGTCTGCCTTTGTTGGTTGATCTTATTCTCAATATTTCAGAGAGATCGAGCACCTTAACTTCGCCATTTCAAGCATTGAATGTGCTTGGCAAAGTGTGAGCTTTGAAAAGTGAAGTAGGTCCTTGTTTCTTCAATGGGAACCTGCATCTGCTTGAGCCTCGAAAGAAAGAGTTTTGAGTGAGTTTCAAAACTTTGGTAGATATCCGAGTAGAAGTGTAGTTTAGTTTCGAGTTACCCGAGTATGAACATCGCTCAGATACTTGTTCACTGGGACAATTGGTGTCTCGAGATATCTTGGGTGAGGTGGAGACTTGGAAGTCGGTCCTCATCAACCTTTCTTTCTTGAACCCGAGAATTAACATTATTACAATACTTAGGAATTTTTATCAAGAAGAACTTTAAGTGACAAGTCGATATCCGAGAGGTCAATTACCTCCATGGGAGGCTCAGATATTGTCTCGTGAGACTTGTGCAGCCTGAATCTTTTCGTGATGAAGCCCTTGATGCCTCATCAATTTCCATAGGTGGGGATGTCGCAACTTTGTCCCTTGCACTTCTACTCGATCGAGCCTGTAAGTAGATAGTATTGAATAATTTAGAAGAAGTTTTGAGATAACCCAGTCAAGAGTACTTATCACCGATTTTCATATACCTTCAAGTTTGTAAGCTCAAGGATGTGCTTCGTAAACCTTGTTGGTTTCGGTTTGTCTCGCATTTCGCTTCATCTTCTTCCATCTCGCTTGGAGCCTGTTAGAAACATTTATCATTAATGATCATACAAACATTTTATCGAAAAGTTAGTTCTCTTTAAGAATCATTTACCCGTGGCATGTGCTCGATTTCTCAAGAGTCGAGGTCAAGGAACCTCTTTTCAAGATTCGAGGTAAGCTTTTTCACCTCTTGTTTTTCCGCTTAACTCAAATTGTAACAAAGAGATTCTTATAAGGTAACAAGATTTATAAGTATAAAATTTTCACAAGGTAAGAGTTAAACCACCATTTACCCGAAAGCCAGTCGATTGGTCTCGAACTTGTGACCTTTCTATACATTGGTCGCCTTGTCCCAGCTTCAGCTTTTGTTTGAAGTTTCGTACTTCATTTCACACCTTCCCCGAGTATGCAACTCTGGCTTCCCCCGTTGATCATTCTGAGTAGATGACTCAGTTTGATCCCTCTCATTGAGTTGGGGAACCTGCTCAATTACAGGATTTTCTTCAGCATACTGTATTGCTGGTATTTCAAAATGGAGTTCATTTACCATTTCATCAACCACTTGTGGCTGTTGTGGTTGTTGTGTTTGTGGTTGTCTGGAAGCAGAAGATTGATCAGTAGAATGTTCTTCCAGATTCTTAGATGTGGCATTTCCATTCAGCATCTGTCAATACTAAGATACCACTCATCAGGGCTTTGTGAAGTTGTGCAAGAGAGTCATTCCCTAATGATGTGTTTGCACCAACAACCTTTGCTATAGGTTCAGCAACCTGTGGTGTAGGTTTTTCTTCAGATACCTTATCACCGCCATTTGTTCAAGAACCTTAGCCCTCTTTGATTTTTCTAGGACTTGAGAGATGACTAGTTCATCATCTTCATCGCCGAGCTCTCATCAAGATTGGGAACCGATTGTCCATTATTCATGCGGTTTCGCAGATGGGGCTCGTGTTTTCACCACTTTGGCAAGATTCATGAGTTCATCAAGGCTTTCTCGCATTTGTCGCAACATTTCGAAAGCACTTTCTCTTGCCGAGTCTACTTGTTCAAGAGGTGATAACTCTTTTGCAAAGATTAATGAGTTCATCCGCCATGTTTGTAGATATCCGAGAATTGACAACCTTTGGGTGTGTCTTCCGATTTGCCAGCAGACTTCTTTCAAGTTCTGACTTCTTGGTCGCAACCTTTTCTTCGATATCTTTTCAGATTTTCTCTTAGACCTTTCCGAGACCCAAGAACCTTTTTCATCGATTTGTATACTCATACTTGTAGTAAGTTACTGGCTATTTCAAATTGCCTCTCCGAGCTCAATGCCAAGCTTTTCCAAAGTAGCATATCTTCGCACTATATCCCATCGTGGCCTTCGGCTCAGCTAGTCCTTTAACAATCTTAGGCTCAAGCCTCAATCTTCTTCACAAATTTCATGAAGCGCGCATTTTCCCAGCTTGAAAGGGTTTTCCAAATTTTGTCTTGTCGATTCAAAGAAGAACAACATGATCCATCGCTTTGGCTTATCCGTCAAGACCTCCTTGTAGACCATCAAAGCATCTGTGAAGAATGCAAGCCAAGATATCCCAAAGGAACCAACAGATGTCCGGTTCGGATGTCAAGTTTGAACTCAGCTGGTGTATCCGATTTCAAGATCACACACATCATCAGAAAGTTCTTTAACACCTTCAAGGAGTTCTCATCCTTGGTGTTTATTTCAAAATCCTTTCCAAGATTTTGAACCTCAAACAACTTACGAAAGTTGTTAAGTCCGTATGATTTCCTTTCTCGATCGAGGTTTTGATAGACACTATTTCAAAGATTTTCATACACAGAAATAATCTCGAGTTGTTGTAAAATTCCAACACATCAAGTGATGAAATTCCACTAGGCGAGCAGCATAAAAAGCCCTTGATTTGTGCCTTTTCAAGCATGTCAAGAATTAGCTTTCTTGGTTCTCTATTCCACCGTGAGGTATTCCTCAACCATGGCACCACCCCAAATCATTCTCAGGACTTGAAGTCCAATGGTCAGGTTGAAAGCTCCTACCATTCGATTGTTAATAATAACCAACTCGTGCTTGCTTTTCAAAGCATCAAGGAGGATTGGGATTTCGTAGAAGTGTTCTCGAGGCCATCTCTTTATATAGTAAGGATTTGAAGCTTGTGTTTGAAAGAGATTCGATTGAGTGATTCTTTTCGTAAAAACTTAATCAAGATTTGCAGAGATTTTAGAGAAGTTGCAGAGGATTAGGAGAAGGTTTTTGCCGTTTTGAAGAAGTTGAAATTTTGATTAGGCAAAAGTGATTTCATTTGCCAAAATCCTATATATATAGCAAGTGAATCTCAATGCATAAATACATACAAATTGATTTTGTGTACGATTCGTGATTTGCGTCGCATGATCAAAAGTAGTTTCGCATTAAATGCTTAGTGGGCCATGTCAATTTCAATACCACTATTTATCGTGAATTAATTTCATTGCTCAGATCAAGCGCTTGAATTCATCAAGGGTCACCATTGCTTTCTCCAAAGAATGATCACAATCAACAAATGTAATTGTGCCCATTTAATGAATTTTGCTATTAGCTATCCGAATCACAATTTATTTGAGCAAGGACACTGCTTCAGATCGAATCAGTTTTATACTTAGGAGTTTCCCAAGTTTTTCATCAAGATAGAAATAGTAGATTCAAGAGAGTAGTTGATCGCAGAAGTTATACTATTCTCTTTTGTGTTCCCTGCTCACGTAATGATTCGTATATCCGAGTTCCCGCCCCGTAGATCTTAAGCTATCTTTTGCTCTTTAGCCTTTCGACTTCCGGTTCCTGCTCCAGATACCTCTTCTCTTTCGGATACCCGCATGTATACCTCTTCTCTCTTTCGGATACCTGCTCATACCTCTCTCTGCTTTTCGGATACCTGCTCCAGATACCTCTTCTCTGCTTTCGGATACCCGCTCCAGACCTCTTCTCCGGATGCCTGCTCCAGATACGAACTTTTTCGCTCATTGGTAGTTCCATTAGTCCAAGACTATGTCTTAAGGCTAAGAATCTACTTTCTTGTAGTGGCTTAGTGAAGATATCCGCAAGTCGGTCTTCATCCCAATCTTGAGTATCTCTATATCGCTTTTTCAACATGGTCTCCGATGAAGTGATGTCTAACATCAATGTGCTTTGTTCTTGCATGAAATTTAGGATTCTGTAATCGCAATAGCACTTGTGTTGTCGTAAAATGGGAGTTTTCTTCTCATCGAGTCCATAGTCTTTAAGTTGTTGTTGTATCCACGTAATTTGTGTTGCACAACAACCAAAGAATATATTCAGCCTCCGTGGTAGAAGTTGCAATTGAGTTTTGCTTCGCTAAACCATGAGATAAGTCTAGTGCCCGTAAACCGACAAGTTCCCGAGGTGCTTTTCCTATCAAGCAATGATCCAAAGATAATCAAGATCTGAGTACCAAATTTAAACTCAATTCACTTTCTAGGATACCACAGCCCTACATCTCATCGTATCTTTCACATACCTTAATATTTTCATAGCAATGTTGTAGTGTGTTTGCATTGATTTGTCTCAAATTCAGCACATACTCCAACGCATATTGAATATCAGGTCTACTTGCAGTGATGTAAAGTAGTGAACCTATCAATTTCCTATACTTATGTTCTTCAACACTCTTATCTTATTCAGTATAGGTCATTTTGGTTCCAATGCTCATAGGTATCTTAGCATTCTTTTCAGAAGGCTTAAGATTGAATTTTGTGAGCATATCTTTGATACTTTGTTCGACTAATGAATATTCCATCATCGAGTTGCTTGACTTGCAATCCTAGGAAATAATTCATTTCTCCCATCATGCTCATCTCAAACTTGTTTTTCATGAGATTTGCAAAGTCATTACAAAGTTGCTTGTCCTTAGATCCAAATATGATGTCATCAACATATACTTGAACTAAGAGTAGTTTCCCATCATGATTTAAGGTAAATAAAGTTTTATCAACTTCACCTTTCTTGAAACCACTTTCCAGAATGTATTTGGCCAAAGTGTCATACCATGCTCGAGCCTGTTTCACCATACAGAGCTTCAGAGTTTATAGACCATTCTACTTTCTCGAGGAAACTTCAAAGCCGTGTGGTTGCTCAACATAAACTTCTTTTGCAAGTTCACCGCTTAGGAATGCGCTTTTGACATCCATCCGATAAACTTTGAAATTTTTATGAGTCAAAGGCTAGAAAGAGTCTTATTGCATCCAATCTGCAACCGTGCATATGATTCATCAAAATCTAAGCCTTCAGTCTGAGTGAATCCCTTGGCAACCAATCTTGCTTTGTTTCTGGTTATTTCACCAGTTTCATTCATTTTGTTCTGAAAACCCACTTAGTTCCAATCACAGATATTCCTTCTATAAATGGAACTAGTTTTAGACTTTGTTTCTCTCAAATTGATCCAACTCTTCTTGCATTGCGTAGATCCGCCTTGGTCTCCTAGTGCTTCTTCTATACTTTTAGGTTCGATATTCGAGATGAAACATCCAAAGAGAGAATCAAGATTTTCAGCTATTGCTTCCTAGTCCTAACACCCCGATTAATCGTCCAATTATATCCTTTGTAGGATGATCTTTGATCCATTTCATCAAAGGTTTAGTGCTAGTAGGATCAATATCCAAGTGATCCTAATGTGAATCACTAAGATTTTGATTTGATACTTTTTCAGTATCTGAGATATCTGACATATGGAAAATGTCATGGATATCTGACACTTTTTCAGTGTTAGAGATATCTGAGACATGCATTTTAGCATTCTTATTTTCAGATACCTCTTCATGATGAAGGTTCTCAAGAACTGCTCCATTTCCGAAAACTCATAGGAAATTCCTCATCACGCTTGTGAGTCATCTTGTTGTTACTAGGCTTTTCAAGCTTTTCACGCCGTAGTCATCCTCACTTTCCATAACGATGTTTTTCCTTTCTCGAGGGTTCTTCTTTAGTATCCTCAAGAATAGTTCTTGAACTTTTCTCGAGAGTTCATCAAGAGGAGGTGTTTTCTTTCTTCCTTCATAGAATACAACATGAACTGATTCTTCAATTTTCTTTGTTCTTTGTTGTAAACTCGTAAGCTTTTGCTGCTTGTGGAATAGCCAAGAAAAACACCTTCATCCGCTTTTCGTTGAAATGTTCTTTATAATCTTTCTCATTGTTTAGAACAAAACATCTACAACCAAATACTCGATGTTTGATATTTGGGGGTCTACCAACCAAGATTTCATAGGGGTCCCGCTATGGTGTTTGTTTATCAAGCATCTGCTCGAGTGTAGCAGTCAGGTTTATGCCTTCAACCCAATATATTTCACTTATCTCAAGGTCGCCTAGCATTGTCCTTGCATTTCTTTAAGGGTTCTATTTTTCCTTTCTCGCAACACCATTTTGTCGAGGTGTTCTTACAGAGGAAAGTTGGTGTCATACCTTTGCAGTAAAAACTCCTTTATGTCGATTGACAAACTCAAGACCATGATCCGCTCGATTGCGTATACCTTTTCATTTTTCATGATTTCAAGCTTTTTCAAAGAAGTTTGGTATCTCCACCGGCATCGATTTCAGGTTTCGTAAAGACAACCCAAGTGAATCTTGAGAAGTCATCTACAACAACTGCATTCATATTTCTTTCCCGCATAACTAGTTACGTATGATTCAAAAGATCCATATGTAAAAGTTGCAGTGGTCTAACACTAGAGTGTCTCGATTTTGGACTTGAAAGAGATCTTAGATTGTTTCCCATCCGACAAAGTAATGTATACTATCCTTTCCGAAAGATGTTTTGAAGACCAACCACTAACTCTTTCGCAAGTCTATTCGTAGTTTTGAAATTCAAGTGACTCATTCTTTCAGGCTATAACCAAGGCTCTTCCAGGTGACCAGATTGACTCACCATGAGACATTCTTCAACAGGGCAGATGCCCAAAGAACATAAAGATCGCCTTTCACCACCAACTAAGACCGCTCGCTTGACTCATTGTCAATTAGTTTGCAGATTTAGCTTTGAATTTTATAGTAAAACCTTGTTCGCAAACCGGCTCATGCTAAATAGATCAGATTTCAAATCCGTAACATGTAATACGCTGATTGTTAAAGTTCTAATTTGACGCTACAAATCCTGAGAGGGATTTAATTCTCCTCCAAAGAACTGATATCCGTCTTGTGTTGCAAGCTTTGTAGTCAACCAGATTTGCTTGTCTCCGTCATGTGCTTTCCGATCCACTATCAAATAGCCATTGTGTTTTAGTCCAGAAGCATTCGCACACAACAGAAATGTGAGATTAGGTTCTCATATCTTTGATGGAACCGTAATCAAAAGTTCTTCCAAGAGGGAATCCATTTTTGAATGAATTTCTTTGAAACATGCTTTGTCTCGACAGAACATAAGGAGGAATTCTTTTGAATGAAGGTTATCATTAGTAAGAATTATTTTCTTCCTCGTGTGTCCCTAGGTGCTCCATATGATGCTTTCAGATACCTGTCAGGTTTCTGAGTTTGCTTTTCAGCGAACTTAGCCTTCCTTGCCAGATTTCTTCTAGCCCTGGCATTCAGATTTTCAGTGGCTTGATTTAAGTTCCACTTCTGATAATTGCTTTGAGTAATTCTAGCCTTCAGCCATCGTTCTTGCTCCTGCTTGTACTCATGAGCAAGTTGTTTTCCGATGCCTTTGTAGCTAATACTGCTTCGAGCACTTGAAGCTATCTCGAGATCTTTTCTCAGCCTTTGCTAGTCTCTGTTGATCCAATTTCTTTCCGTAAAAGTGACACGGAGAATTTGCCCCTCGCAATTCTACCTTTTTGAGAGACATAGCATCGGTGTTTACACTTTTCGTTGTCAGGTTTCTTTTCAGACGCATCTAACAGCTTTTGTTTTGACTTGTTTTTCCCACAAAGGTTTAGTCAGAATCGCCTTTCCTTTGTCAACAATCTTTGTCTTTTCACCGATACTATAGATTGCATGGGAACCGCCTTGTCGAGTACTTACAATGTTCTCTTTCTTTACTCTTATTCGAGTAATAGAGCAACTGTCTGAGTATTCAAATTCAAGTCCTTTCTTTTTCAAGGATCTCTTAAGTAAGATTGTACTTCAAAGAAGAGTGTCACTAGCTTGGCATAAGATTGAAAAGATAGTTCTTCTTCTCGAGTTCCTTTTTTTCGTAAAGAAGATTTTCATAATTCTTTCGTAACTCACCCATCGCTTCTTCATGTGACTTTTCGCCTCGATATCTCGAGCTTTGAGAAATGCATTTTCAAAGATCCTTTCTCTCGATTCTTTAACTAATTGAGAATTTTCCTTTCAAGAGAATTCTTTCTTCTTCAAGGTTTTCATTTAGCTCGGATCATTAGAAATTCTCTTTCATAGATGTCAAGTTCTTTCCCGAGATTTTCTAGATTTTTTATTTCCTCTTCATCACTTTCATAAGTGTAGCAAGAAGTATGTGTTACCTCATCACCATAAGATGCTTTTCTATGTTGAGATGTCCGTCCACAATTTCAAAGAACTCCACACATTTCATTCTTCTCGAGGTCAAGTCGATTATATCATGAGTAACTCCACATAGTTCGGTGATGGTAGGGTTGAATCATCCGAATTGTCATCTTCGTAACTGCTTCAACGCCTAGAGCATCCAGCTTGAATTTGGATTTTCTTTCTTTCTTCGCTAACAAAGCTCGCTTCTTCTCAAGATTCTTCTATCTTTCTTGTCACCGTCCTTAGTTTGTTAAGGCGTGACAATCCTTCTTGAAGTGGCTGTGTTTCCACAATAGAAACAGATATCGCTTCCAATTTCGCTTCCTCAAGACATGATGCTTTCGAAATGGGTTTGTTCAATGAGCTCGTGATATTTTTGTACCGGTGATAGCTTGTTTCAGATGCTTTTTCACTTCTTCGTTTTTTCTTCAATTTCTCGACCGACAAATTTACTCATTTGCTTTGCAGCAAGAGCATCCTCGCCTCCTCCTTGCTTTTCTTCTTTCGTAAGTTCCTTGATTAACTAGAGCAACATTCTCGCAACTTTTCAGCTTGTTTGTTCTCTCGAGTTGTCTCATAGTCAAAGAGTAAGATGAGAGAAAGTTCCATCGAGTGATATTCGCATACCTTGGTTGAAATAAAAGAATTTAGTATGCTCCGGCCAGGTTAAGACTTCCGACAATAGTCTTAATCTTCTCGATCGAGTATCTATCGCTTTCCCTGCGTCGCCATATCACTCATAAGAGTGGTAAATCAAATCAAGTTCTTCCAGAGTTTCAGGGACCTTGTTTGAAATTTTGAAATTTCAACTTTAGAACTTCAACTTGTTTTCCTTGGTTTTCTGGCCCGACAGATTTCTTCAATCATTGCTGTGCAACTTTCGCTTTTAGCACCCTACGCTTTACATTGTATGTGCTCGTGTCGATCCGATGATGATGTTACGAGCTTGACCATCCAAACGATTCCTCTGCATCTTCCGATGTCCAGTTCTCCGGGCTTTGGTTCAGAATAACGTGACCAAAGAGATCTTCCACTAGTCGACGATCGCTTGTGAAGATCCTTCGCTTGATCTCTGCTCTTCCACTTGAAACCTCCATGACTTGCTTGTTGTTGAATGATTATCGACCATTCTTTATTACTCGATCATCTCGCCACTTATGGCTTCAAGGTGGAGCATCATGTTATTTTTCCATTTCATAGTTCTCCGGTTTGAGAACGGGAGCATCACTCAGAGACATACCTGCACACATAACACACAAATTAAATAGTCCTCGAAAATGGACAAAGTACCTTCACCTATCTCGGGAACTAGGTTCAAGGTATAAGGTGAACCTCCCGCCCGATACCACTTGTTGCTCCAGATAACGGCAAAGTAAAAGACTAGAGGGGGGTGAATAGTCTTTAAAAACTTTTGTCGATAATAAATATTTCGATATCCGAATGGATATCTGATACTTAGAATCGAAAAGGAAGACTTAATAAAGATAAGTGTAGAAACAGCTAATAAGTGTGTGTGTTGTCAAGTATAAATACGTAAATGTAAATGACACAACAAGTATAGTGGTATCCTGAGGTATGAATCCTCCAACTAATCCACTTCGTCTATCGAGACCTAGAATTCACTAGAATGTATAATTGAGATAACCTTACAAAATCCTATTCTAAGATTCAACAATTGGTTCCCAACCAAAAGTTCCCCGAGTTGTTCCTAGCTTCTTCAAATTAAGTACTTCCTATACTGTAAACCTTCGAGTTGTTCCTAGCTTCCCAAGCTAAGTACTTCCTATACTCAAAACTTTGAGTTATTCCTTAGTTTCCCAAATCAAGTACTTCCTATTCAGAACCTTGGAGTTATTCCCGATTTTCAAACTAAGTACTTCCAGACTCCACGCCGTTTTGGTGTTGGTTTCGCTTTGTTGTCGATGAGCGCCTTAATAACTTTTCGCTTATTCAAATAGCTCGTGAACTGTTACTTAATACGACTTTACAAACAGATGGTATCTAGTTCGATTTTATCGACCTAAGTCTTATGATATCTGCTCAAGAGAATGAATCTTTATAGTTGATCTTTGATTCAACTCCTTCACAGATAGCTTTGCTTGTTTAGGATCGTGACACTTAGAACTTCAAGAGTTTACTCAAGATCACAAGCTTTAGTCGCAATGTAAAGCTTTGATAATAAGTAAGTTGCAATGAGAGTAGATCGCTCGTAGTTCTATGTTTCATCGTATGCAATGTGTGTTCGAGTCAGGTTCCGTGTGTTCTCTCAAGTCGCCTAAGTGTTGATATTTATAGATGAATTTGAGTGCCGCTTGAATAGTATCCGTTAGCTCAAATTCAAACTATCGATATCTCGTGTATAATCGTAGAAGGTTTTGTCTTCTTCTCGGTTGCCGCTGCTTTTACTCGTATATCTCGTCTGCGCATTAAATGCATTGTACTATACTTTTGTCCAGAAGGTCAACGAAACTATGCTTTGTATCAGAGACTAGACTTGTTGTCTGATTCTTTGCACATCCTTATCTTCATTCTTCAGATACCACTTGTTATTTATTGAAACAACTTTGTTTGCAATATATGTCTCTTTTTCAGAAACGAGTTTAACGCTCAAGGTATCTGAGAATAGACATCTGGACACTTTCCTTGTCTTCGATATGTATCTCATTTCGATATCTCTTGACACGCTTTGTTTTGAAACTGCTCAAGGCTACAAGATATCCGCTAAGATATCCGAATAATGATTCAGAATCTTGTGCGCTTTTCTTCAAATCTTCAAAAGTTGTCGAGCTTTCATTGGATGTCTTCTTCGGTCTTCTCTTCATAAAATAAAATTACATTTTGAGACCTAACATCCTATACAAGATTAGCTAGACTTCATACTTAGTGGGTTTCTTTACAATGTTCAAGTGAACCAAGAGTACTAATCACCTTTCCGAGACTAAGATAAGTCATCATGTTGTCGAACAAAATCTAAATGATATTCTAACAAAATATCTAATGTAAACAAGAGCTCGGATCAAGTGATTCCAACTTGAATACTATTACGAGACACTTGTCCGGGCCACCGACAAGGTACAATAGTAAGATGGATTCCAAGGGAATGAGCGATAATACAAAAGCTCTCACGCTCTCATCTACTCTCTTCTAATAGCCATGGATTGGTACACCGCTTGCCAAACAAGTCTATAAGGTCATATGGACCTCTTCCAAGTTCCCGGATGATTTGGAAAATCGAAAAGAAGAAAGCGGATCAGAGAGCACCGGCCGAGGTTATACAAAGGAACAGGAGGATCTTAGGAATTTCTTAGATCGCTTTAATACGGAAGTTCTCCGAGTTGAGCCTCACAAGATAAAGAACGGGTCCACACCAGATGCTAATACTTACAACTCAGAGCTCCGCAGAAACTTTCTAGCTGTGAAGTAAGAATTGAAAACATTCGATGACATCTGGAAGAGGTAATGTACGGAGAGGAGTACCAAGGAATGTTCCAAAGGAGAGATAGTTCCAAGAAAGGAAAGGAGCCGGAAACAAGAGAAATGCTGTGGAAAGTTTGATCCAAGAAGGATTACAGGATAAAGGTTTCACAGGAAAGGAGTCCGCCAAGAAGATTCGCGACTACACTTGCCTCAATAAACCAAGATCCGACATTCGCTACCATTGTCGAGGAAAATTTGAATATCCAATGGCCAAAGCAATCTCACAATAATCGAAGAACAAGAATGCAAAAGGGTATTGTAAGTTTCACAAGAGCCGTGGTCATGACACCGATTATCGTATTCAATCAAAACGGAGGTCGAACATTTGATAAGAGAGGGCAAGTCAAGGAGCAAATCTATACGATTTGCCTTCTAGATATGATAGATGGAACTAAGGAGGGATGATAGAGCTACAGAGCCACAACCCCATCCGCTATCTCCACCTCCGCCGGACAAATATCCGCTCGCATGGATCATCACCAATATAGGTATAATGATGATATTGAAATGGAGAACCTCCATATAGTGGAGTGATCAACACCATATATAGCGGGCGGACCAACTGGGGGCGATAGCAGAAACGCAAGGGAGCGACATACCATAATCTTCGAACAATGATGATCATATGTCGCCCAAAGAATTCAAGGGACAAACGCTATATCCTTTGATGATAGGAGATCCTCCTCCCACGGCAGGAGGGGAGGACATAGATGATCCGGATGTTCCAATCGGTAGTTTCTTTAACCATAGCAACTTATCGGGTGAACAAGATCCTCGTGGATACGAGAGTTCTCTAACATCATCTCCAAAAGGACAATAGTCCGTATGGATCCGGGAAGAACTGATATGAGAGAGTTAATATCGTTAAAACGTAGGATCCTCGGATTGGTACTTGAACAAGATCAATAGACAATGTCGACAACAATGTTGTTCAACAATGTCTTCAACACAAGAAACAAAAGGCGCCGGATGAATATGAATGAAACTTTATTACCAAGCCAACATATATAAATATGTCGGCCGCCTTTAGGCAAAATATCTACCGACAGAAAAGTAGATCTAATCAACTAGGTTTAATACAATCACGTATGATTGATTAAACAACCAAAACTAGCCCTAGAAGAACTAAGAAAAGTTATTCTAGGTCGATGTTTGAAAGAGTTATTCCAACAATGAATACTCTTAGACAAACTCTAAAGCTAGCAGAAAACAAGAAGCCTAAACTCTTTAATAAAATCTTGATTGATCACAAAGAAAGGTGTCATGATTGCTCGGCTGAATCCTTGTATATATACTTGAGATATCGACAGCTTCCATCCAAGTCGAAAGGCAATAGGATCTCAGCAAAGGCAATAGGATCTCAGCAAATGCAATTTCCTTTTTCTTGTTTTCTTCAATATACGCATAGAAGGAATTTTCCATATTTTGATTCTTCATAAAATATATTCCTTCTTGCTTTCACCACAAGTTGTTCTTTTTCCTTAAATCGTCTCTTTGTTCGATTTGTAAATACTTCCAGTCCAAGTTTCCTGTCCAATGTGCTTTGTTCTTGATGTTGACTGCAATGTTATATCTTCAATATTATGCCAGCATTGAATTCTATCGTGTCACAATGTTATACAACGTTGGTAGTCCTGCAGCTTCACAAACAACAACAACAAACACAAACTTGGAACTGATTAATGAAAGACAAGATTATCAAAATACAAGTGCATACTGCACTTTCAATCTCCCCCTTAATCTTAGTCTTTCATCACAAAACAAAACAAGAGGTTAGTAGAAACATAACTAAGAACACCTTAGGAGCTAATCTCCTTAATCGCATACAAATAAGATAATCTCCCTTAATCGCATAGCCTAAGATAAGTTAGAGTATTTAAAATATTACAGACCCAAAATGAATAGAAATTGTTTAGTTCTAAAACAAATTTAAAAATTTCAAGTATCTATTCTCCCCCTTTTTGTGAGGAAAGAAAAGACACTAGAGTGCTTCTGAACTTCAGATTGTTGGAAATCTGCTCATCAAGTCCTTTGATTTGCTCCAATCACTTGTCCGACCGCTTAGGTACCGCAGAAAGAGTTTCAATGTTAGGGATCAATGTCGAGCCAACATGTAGGCCAACATCGAGCGCTGAAAGCAGCCATGTAACTTTCTGCATCAAGATTGCCCGTCAGAGGAGGAGGAATATTCTCCTCCACATCCATGTCCATGATCCACCCATGGAAGATCATAGATCCTATCATGTGTTTCAAGTAGCTTGGTGATGGATGGATTTGAAGTCGGAATGATAGACATCATCGCTCGACCTCAATACCCTACAACCAAGAACTGCAAAGATGGTGGATGGAGAATCAAATGGCCTATGATCCTCTATTCTTGGAATTCTAGGTGCTTGAGAATTCTTTCTCCCATTGACATTGTAGCCCATTTTGATCCTCAGAGCAACATACGCCTCTCGACCGAGCTTGTTGTTGTTGGAAGATGGCAACCAGTACAAGCAAATCCCGCAAGAACAGAGACTAGAGAACAACAAAGATTTCAAGTCCAAAGTCCCACTAGGCCAAGATTGTAGTTTTCCCCGCAATGGGCCCCTAGCAATCTCATCCATAGATACCTCTACTGGGTTTCAACCTCAACCCTATTTCTATGCAAAGACAATATTGATATCCTTAGAATTCAAGAAAAATACATCACCCTAAGATACACAAAGTTGATGTTTACCATGCCCTTCAACACCAAAATTCTCGATAAGTGTGCATAGAATTCTTTGATGATTTCAGAACAAAGGCCTCATATCGGTAACAACATGATAGAGGTTCCTTTTCTTTAGATAAGCAACTAAGTTATACTCTTCAAAAGATTCCTCTTGATCACCTTTTCAACATCCATTGATTTTGATTATCTCATATTTTTCTAAATTCTTGTCAAAGATAGAATAAATGGAGACAAGATCTTCATCCCAATCGTAACCATCTACATAAACAAAAGTGGAGGGTAGATAATTAACCATGTGGTCTTCAATTTGTTCTTCCAAGAATGACATCCTCATCATTAAGTGATTCATCTTCGCACTCTTCCTCCGCTTCACTTCATAGTCTTCGTGAGTCATCCGAGCTTTCAAGATTGCTCGATCTTCTTCATCAATCATTGACTCATCCTCGAGTCATCTTCCGCTTCGCTCATAATCTTCCAAGTCATCGATCGCCATCATTCACTTCATCGTTGTTGTCATGAGCATCCGCGTTGAAACAACATCCTCATCTACATTCATAGGGTCGCCTAGTTTTCTCTCGAGTCATCCGACTTCCAATCTTCAACAACAATCGTTCAAGAGTAGTTCGCTTATGGGCTTCTCAACATTTTCAGTGCGGTTGGTCCGGTTCTCATCACCATTTAGGCCATCAGCCTTCTCCTCTTTATTGTCACTTTGTCGCACATCATCCTTCTCAACAGATGAAGGATTTTGGGGTTTTCTCCAAGATCCGCATGTTGAACTTCAGCTTTGTTCAACATCTTTCCTAGCATCCTCCATGGGAGTATCTTTCACCCCATTGGGCTTTCATCATCATCCCTCGATCCTTCGCGCCTCGACCGTGCAGCTCCTAAATTAACAAGAGTTTCGCAATCAGTCCTGAATCTCAAATCGGCTTGCTCGCACGGATGGGGAGAGGGTATGCTTTCCCTCGTGTTTGCAAAGAAAATCCGGCAAGATGGGTTTTGTTGTAGAAGACATTGTCCAGATTAGTGAGTAGAGATGAAGGAGGATGAGCGGAGAAAATTGTTTGAGAGTGATAGGTGAATAGTGTGAAGGTGAAGAGTTTTGTTTTAACCAAGGCTTGGGAGTAGTAAAAAACTACTTTTCGTTTTTGGATGTAATGATTGTGGTTAGGTGGGCATGGTTTGTTGAGTGGTGGAGAAGTGGGCTAATGAGAGAGAGCAAATGGTTGAAGATTGAGTTTTTGGTTTGGTTTGCTTCATAGATCATAAACATATATATCAAAGCATGCATCAAGATCTCGTATACAATCGTTAATATGAGATTAAGGAAAGCAAATGAAAACCGATCAATTAGGTCAATCATGAAGAAGATTCTCAAACTCAACTTAGGAGGTACATTTTGGTTTGAGAAACAAATCAAGATCAAGTATGAGTAAGAAACCTAATAGATTCCCAAAAAATGACGGATGTAAGAAACAAGTACTCCCCCTCAAACCCAACCCAAAAACACATTTAAAAAAAAACACATAGAGAGTGCAAAAAAAATCACAGCAAAAGAGTAAACAAGATTTCAGCACATAATGTCAATTAATGTTGACTCAACATTGATGACAACATCGGAAATCGACCACTTTTAATGTAAGTCACCAGAAACCAAGTCTCAAGATGTGCGATTCGACACACTAATCGATGTCAGTGCAGATGTAAAGAGAAAGGAATACCAAAGAAACACACTCAACAATGCCTCAAAAAGTAAATTGAACAATTAGCATAAGTTTGAGTGGGGGTGACCATGAGACCGTGAACCATGTCAAATAATCGAACACGATGAATCCGCCCAAAGTCAAGCCTATGCGAGTTAGGCAAACACACGCCCCATGGCATAAAATCACCATTTGACCACATTGGGTAATTTGGTACTTAGAAAGTGAACCAAAGACATTACGAGAATCGCTACTTTGTGCGGTTTGCTTCAAAGATAACTCATCAACCTCACGACATATGACACATACACGCCGATATCCGGATAGTATTTGAAACTCCGCCAACACGATCCTCGACGAAACACTTCGAGCCCTTTTATCATAATTCATTAGATTTATTACATAAAGGATAGGATTCAACATCAAGTGAAAGTCAAGGTACGAGTAAATTTAGCCAAAAGCAAAGAAAAGTGGGTTTTACATAAAGTAAACACACAGGAGACTCGATCCTCACAACCTCGGTTTTAAATAGCCTTTCAAACCCTAAGCATCACCAATCGTAAGCTACAAAAAAACAGCCATAGACCAAAGATGTATAAGAGCATGTAAACACAATGAAAAAGAAAAACAAATCAAAGAAAAGGACATCTCTAGATACACACAAAAGTCAATGTTGACTGTGATGTTATGTCAACATTGCTTGCAACAAATTACATCAAATAGTGTATAGACCATGAGACCTTCTCAAATCAAGAATCTCTCCTTATCAAGAGGCTTTGTGAAGATGTCACTAACCGATTTGTGGTATCAATGTGTCAGATGTCAATAATTTGTTTGGTGACCAAGTCTCTAAGAAAATGATGTCGTAATGTCTATATGCTTGGTGCGTGAGTGTTGAATGGTGATTCTTGGAAATGTGAATGGCACTTAATTTATCACAAAACATCAAAAGAGTGTCACTTTGGAACCCATATTCATGCAAAGATATTGTTCAACCAAATTAGTTGAGACACACAACCCCAAGCAGCCTATATATTCAGATTCAAGAATGAGAGAGACACAATTTTGTTTCTTACTATACCATGACACAAGATTTGGTCCAAGATAAAATAACTCCACTAATTGATTTTCGATCATCTAAGTCACCACCAATCGTAATCACTAAATCTCAACAGATTAGTGTTTGATCACATGCATACCATAATCCAAGATTAATAGCCTCGATATATATCTAATGATTCTTTGACAGCAATTAAGTGAGGTGTTTTGGGTTTGATTGATACTGCATAAACACAAACAGAGAACATGATGTCGTCCGTGGTAGAGATATAGAGACTTCCAATCATTGATCTATACAATGTCAGTCAACATCGCCCCCAACATCGCTTTATTGAGTTTCGAAAAGAGCTGGGAGGCCGCAAGGTTTGCATTTTCGCACTAAAGTTTTTGATAAGATTCTTGCATATTTCTCGAGAGATAAAGAGGCCATCCTGCTTCTCACAGATTCAAGCCCCAAGAAGAAACCGAGTTCACCAATCATACTCATCTCAAAGGTTCCCGCACAATGGCTTGAACAAACTTTTCTAGCAAAGAGAGGTTAGTAGCACCAAAGACAATATCATCAACATAGATTTGAGCAATGCAAATGTCCTTCCTTCCTCGAGGATAAATAGAGTTTGATCTCCTCACCCCTCTAAACCCTAATCGAACTAAGAATTCACTGGCCTAGCATACCAAGCACGAGGGGCTTGTTCAAACCATACAAAGCTTTTCTTAGTTTAAAAACATGGTCAAGTTAAAGAGGATCTTCAAACCCTCCGTGTTGTTCAACATACACTTTTTGTCAATGTAGCCATTCAAGAAAGCTCCTTAACATCCATTTGTTCGAAGTTTTATTTTAAGACAACATGCTATGGCTAAGAGCTTAATGGATTCTAGTCTAGCAATGGAGCTAAGGTTTCATCAAAATCAATGCCTTCTACTGAGTGTAACATTGAGCAACTAATCCGGCTTTGTTCTTTACAACTACCCCTTCTCATCACTCTTATTTTTGAAAATCCACTGGTTCCTATGACATTTATGTTATAAGGGAACAAGAGTCCGCACTTCATTTGTTTGAATTGATGAAGTTCATCTTACATTGCTTCTATCCAAAATCATCAAGAAGGGCTTCTTTCACATTTTAGGTTCACTTAAAGAAACATAGCACGAGGAACTTACAGAGAGTGATGATTTTAGCAAGTCCGAGTATCTCCTCAGTAGTTTTTACGCTGCAGCCTCGTTGTTCTCCTCCCGGATTTCCACCACCGTGAACCGGGATCTTTGCGACTCGGGAGGAGGATCTCACGTGAGTCGTTGAGGAGAACCTTGCATGTAGGCAAAAGATTAATGCCAGAGGCATTGTCGATTCAAATTTCGCCTCACCGTGGGGATCAACTTGTTCTTCATCATCGAGTGGAAATCGGATGTTGAACCGATGTCGAGTCAACATTGCATTGTGGGGATGTCGCAACATGGCCCTCATCACGGGTTCTTTCACTCGATCACAGCAGGAGTCATAATGTCCGAACGCTCCCATGTGTAGAAGAGTCGTGGTTGTGTCAATAACCCGCTCAAAGACCGTGACAAATCTTCTTCCGGCATAGGGCTCAGAGTCATCAAATGAAACATTCACAGATTCTTGTATAGTTTGCAATCTAGATTGTATATTCTATACGACGACTATTTTGAGTACCTACAAAGATTCCTTTGTCACTTTTTAGCATCAAACTTCCCTAGATGTTCCCTATCATCGAAAGTATGTAACACACACATCCAAAGACATGAAAGTACTTCAGATTGGGTTTTCTACCTTCAAAATCTCATAGGAGTGGTCGAGTACCGGACGAGATAGACACGGCTGATTATGTGACAGGTTTACAGCCTTCAGCCCAACCTTTTCGACAGTTCATCGAGCTCAACATCACTCGCCATTTCGAGAGTCTTGTTTTTCCTTTCAAAGAACACCATTTTGTTGTGGTGTCTTAGGAGTCGAGTATTCATGCATGATCCCTTTCTTTTCACAAGATTTATCAAAAATTGATTCTCAAATTCTTTACCATGGTCGATCAATTCTTCGACCATAGTAGAGTACCGACACAACATTTTGCATGCCGCTTTTGAAGGATTCAAAGGTTTCGATTTTTCTTTCAAAAAATTGACCCAAGTATATCTAGAGAAATCATCAACTATAACATAGATATACTGTGCTCCTCCCACACTTGTAGCTTCTACAGACCCATGAGATCCATATGCAAGAGTTCAAAGAAGGTAAAGTACTTTATTTTGTCCTTCAACTCGAGGACTGTGTAACGCTTGGTTTGTTTTCCCGTAAGACAGTACCACACATGCTTCCTCGCATTGGTAAGTTTCGACACTGTCACAACATTCTGCTTGATGATCTTCTGCATTCCTCGTGATTGACATGTCCCACTTTCGCCACAATGTTGCATCATCATGTCGAGCAACATTGCACTTAAGAGGAACCACCATCACATAGCAAATGTCCCGAGATCTAACACCGCCATCACAGCTTAATTTGTCCACACAAGTATAAACTTTGCAAGAACGCTTTATCAAACTTGACTTTCAGATCATCATCACAGTGTGGCTTATATCGACAAGATTAGCCGCTAAACCTCAACAAGAAGAACATTTGAAAGTTTAGGATATCCTTCAAGGCACAAAGGTTCCTTTCCTAGGATTTTGCTTTGGTATCCTCCTCCATATGTCATCAGACTGCCTTTTTGAGAGACAAATTTGAAAAGTTTGAAGGGTTACTACCATGTGCCTAGAGCAACCACCGTCAAGTACCATTTTCCTCAAGATTGTTAGGAGAAGTAGCAACAAAAAGGCAACATCATGTAGTATGCTTTTCTTTAGCTACCCAAATCGTTCAAATCATTCTTTGTTTTCTTTATCTCGGAGGTTTAACTCGCTTAGGAGAACCGTGTAGAATTGAAAGTTTAGGTTATTTCCATCGTCTCTGGACTTAGATGTTGACACAACATCATGATCGTCGAGATTTACGCTGCTAGAGAAAGGGATAGACTTCAGAGACTTCAGATTACATCTTTCGCCTTCCTGCTGAAGTGATGTTGTCACAACATCGCAGCCTAACATCGGAATCACTGCTTTGTTTGCTAGAGGCAAGAAGGAGGGATTCTTGGAGAGGTCACTAAGGTTGGAGTAATCAACATGTTCCCTTTTTAAATTCTTTTGGTACTTGAAACAGTAAGGTTTTTTGTGACCAAGTTTGTGACAGTAAGTGCACACAAAAATTTCTTTTTCTTTGACAAACACAGACCTTTTATGAGCTCGTAAAGAGGTTTGACAACATCCTGCTCTGTGGTTAATAAAGGTCATGTTGAACCCAAGTTTCTTATCAAAAGAAGCATCATAACTACCAAAGTAATTACCTAGACCAAGTAGTCCCATCATTATCCATATCAAGCATATCATTAAGTCTCGAAGTAGAGGAGTTCCACTTGTAATTACCTTCTTTTCATTAGATAGTTCAAAGGTTACCTTGAACAGCCTAAAGGTCCTCTTTGTCGGGCCTTCCAAATGACAATGGTGTCTTTCAGATTGTAATTCTCCTTCGCTTTCGAGGAGTTTTCAGTGTCTTCCATTCATCAAGAGTTTCTCATACATTTGATGCAGATCCTTCACCATTTGTTCCAAGACCGCTTCTCTTCAAGGACTATCAGTATCAAAATCCACGTAACCATGTAGACACAAAACATCGAGATTCCTGATTTCGTGGTCGTTAGTGCCAAAATTTCAGCCTCGTGAGTCATCATAGTCAAAGAAGATTTCTACTCCGATGTTGAATCGCTAATGTTGTCCCAACTTTGTCATCACAACATTTTAAGTGGATGAACGGAGAGCTCGCATTGGTAGTCAATCATCTTCTTTTCTTCATCTTCATGTTCTTCATCCTAAACATCACCGAGACAAGCAAGAAGATTCTTTTTTCTTTTCCGAGATTGTTAGCACATTCATTTGAT